>JALLOT010014716.1:0-11937 GCA_036939595.1 Thalassiosira livingstoniorum
GAACATGGTGTTTCAGATAAGTGATGTGAACAGTTGCCAGTTCTGGCAACATTTCATGAATAGTTGCTAGAACTGGCACTTGTTCATGAAAATGGGTTAAGGGTAAAAAAATGTAAAATCACAATAATATGGCTCTTATTTTTTCTGGAAGAAACAGGCTCAAATGAATCATTGGATTCTAAGTACACATTAGATTTTACAGGATTTTAGGGAGATTACTCACCAAAATAAAGGTTAGAACTCAAATTACTTTTGAAATCAGGAAATATTATATTTTATCTGGCGGTAATCAAAACAGTAGCTTTCTGTAAAAATAATACCAAATGACCTTTAGACCTCAAGTTTTGGACTTTGACTTGGCCGCGGCACGCATATTTTCGACATCATCTCAATGACATACTGATGCTTTATACATACGCGTGCATCTTTCTTACTTACATACAGGTACCATATTGTACTCTAACTCGTTTATTTTTGTATGTGGCCGTATGTGCGTCAGTTAAGACATAACCTTCCTTACCTTAGAAGGTTACAAAACCTTAATCTTAATAGTAACCTATGCCCGATCTGATGCGACATGAGGTCAGATCGACTCAGCACGTGATTTCCGCGTTTTTCTGGGCTAGGAAGCCCCATCAAGGGTATGAGGGCAGCAATATCCGTTACGTGCCATGCGCAAACTACCAATTACAACAAAATGTCTTCCAAAGTCATAAATAATATGCGAACCATGGAAAATAAAAAATATGGTTTGGTAAGGTTTGGTATGGTAGTACCCTAATTATAGGTGGATACGTGTGTACCCCTAGAAAGTGTGCATATACTTTGAAAGTCCATTTAAAAGTGTGTATATACTTGAAACTTGAAAGTGTGGTACCCTCGTAATAAGTTCCATTCCTGACGTGAGACAAATTTGCCCTGCTACGTACACTATGTGTTCTTATTATGTACTTCAATCTGTCTTTGAAAGTGTGCATACCCACTTCCAAAAAAGAAAGTGTGCATATACTTCTAAAACCCCTTTGAAAGTGTGCATATACTTGAGGTTCGAATGTGTGGTGACCTCACATTCACCTACAATTAGGGTAAGTAAGTAAGTAAGTATTAAGTACTGAGTAATTAGATGTCAAAAACTGTTTTCATTTTGATCAGTTTTATGGAAGTAGCATGTAGATACAATACTCCTGGACTGGCAATATTTTTACTTAAGTAGAACCTTAATCTTACTTAATTCTACTTTTCAAATACTTCCATGTTTGCTACAGAGAAAACTGTTTCAAGTTAAATACTTAAAATTAAATTTTGAGAAGGAGTGTTTTATTTTTGATTTTGTTTTATTCCTTTTTATTTGCGTCTTCCACATAAGTACTTACAATACCTTTTTATGGGTGCGTGGAAGGCACGTGGCGAAGAAAATTTTGATGACATCCATGAGCATTTTTTTTTTTTGGATATATAACATATAGATTAGTTTAAGGTATATATAGTGTGCACTAAAAGGGGTTTGTCACAAATACTGGCATGCAATACAAGAACGAATTCTAAAAGTAATGTGACGTAGGAGAGGGTAGCAATTGAGCAATGGATATAGTTATGGAAGTGAGTTAGGATAGGTAGGTGGCATTGGGTGTGGAATTGAGGTGTTTGGATGAGTGGATGGATCAATGTTGTGGGTGTATGGGTCTGGCGCCCTTCCTAGCATTTAGGATGAGTGCCAGGACTGCCATGCATCCATGGCAGCCCCATTGAGGATTCGAGGCCTGCGTAGTGCCCGCTTCTCACGGGAATTGCACAGGAGATAGGTGTTCATCCTCACAATTGCACATGCCATCTGTGCTCGGACGAAGGCCACCATCTCACTCCTCTCACGGTGCCATTTATGGGCAAGGAGCTCACTGAGTTGGGCCTTGGCTGCCTTCGCCTCCTTTCCTGCCATTCCATCAACGGAATAGACAAGAGAAGTGAAGCCTCTCCTTTGCTCCAGACAGGGTTCAAGGTATTTATCTTTCTTTTCCTTTTCGCCCGCCTTCAGCACCTTAACAGGGTCGCGTTGGCGGTTGGAGCGACAAGTGGTGTCAGAGATGCACACATCAAAGACACAATACTTATCCTGCTTCCAAAACCTCATCACACCCTTATCACAACGGAGTTCTGAGCGGTCTGCCGCGGCCCTCAGCTGCTCCACTGTTGCTGCATCCCTTCTCTCCTCAGTGGCATTCGTTAAGGCGTCCTCTGCATTCTTTCTGTCAAGATCACTAAAGATGTACGGTTCGTGATCCACGGCAGAAGGTTGCAGCGCCAACCCACACAAGTAGCCAAACTGATTCGCAACAACGTTATGACGAAGATGCACAAGGCCTCCTGTTTTGCAGGAGAGCCTGTGCTCGACGGTGAAGGTGGCTCCGCAGCCATCACACGTCTTTCAGAGGTTGAGAGGGGCAAAGCCATATCGAAGTCTGACGTTGTCCAAGAATTCTTCCCGCGTGAATTCTGTGCCATTGAGGCGGTTGGGATAGCAGGTAAGCCAATGCCCTGATTTCCCAAGCCTCACACCTCGATACTCCTCCACCTTCCCAACTACCTGAGCTCGCCTCTCAAGCTCTTTGATCTCCGTCTCATTTCGATCGTCCTTTGCCCGCTTGCGCGCCTCACTCATTGTTTTGGCATGGGCTGCTATGTCAAGCAGCCAATGCCTTTCAATGGCACAGGTAAGGACCATCGTTCCCTTCACTGATGCCTTAAAGCAGGAGTCAGCTGATTCGACTGGGTTTCAAATCCCGAGCCCTGTATTGGTCACACGGTGAGTCAAGAGCTGTCTGAGGTCATTGTCGAGCTCGACACTCAAAAGGGATGGGAGGAAAGAATTTCTTATTGCATTCTCAACAGGTTGCATATAATCTCCCACGCCCGGCGTGACACGCATCACATGCTGCCATTCAGCCTGAAGACTGACTGTCAAGCCCATATAGGCTGTTTGGGGGTAGGTCTTGGCAATCCTTGCCAGGACCCTCACAGCATCTGCCCACTCTTTGGTTTTTGGAATTATCCAGTCTTCAAAAGACTGGCGGCTCCCAATAAAGCCACCCAAGTAGCGTTTGCCACGAGTGTAGTTTAATTTAGTAAAGCCTTTTTCCTCAAACACTGTACGCGCCGATGGCTCATCCTGCTCTCGACAGATGTACCAAGATTTGTCTGGGTTGGGGTAGTACCCGAGACTGGGCCCTTTTTGATGGAGGACGGTAAGGAGGTGGGCACACCAAGGTGGGGTGGAGCATATTGCTTCATCATCCGCAAACCAAGGTGAAAGAGCATCCATGTCCTCCTTTTCAATTTCCTCCACTAGTGGCATAACTCCTACGGCATAGCAGAGGCTTCCCATTGAACAGCCCTGCGTGACACCCTCACGACTGAGCAGAACTGTTGCTGGTTTGCCTGGCTCATTGCGTACAATGAGCTGGGAGTAATGTTGATAGCAGTTGAAGGCAAATCGACTCCCTTTACTCCATCTATGCCGCACCTCCCAGAGCATGGACATGCGATTCAGGTTTTGGAAACCATTCTCAGCATCTACAAGGAGGGCCCCCACTGGCTCCTCCTGTGTGTCCTCTTCCTCTTCCTCTGGCTCTGGGACATGCACCCTTTGTTGAGAGATGAACTCGCCGGAGTCTTCATTGACTGCATGTGGTTCATCTTCTGCCTAATAGTCTGGCATGAAGCCCTCTGTATCTTCTATAGATTTAGAGTCTTCGCCCATAGCTGAGGCCTCATACTTGTCGTCTCCTTCAGCAGGTTCAGATGAGCTAGGGGTGCTGGTTTGTGGATTGGTGGGTGGATTGTTTTGCGCCTCCTCTCCAAGGAGGTCCTCCTGCAATTCTTCCCAATCCTCCTTCGGCAAGAAGTTGCGAATGGCATGTACTGCTCCTTCTAATCCCACCTCAAGTCCAGCACTTAACTGTTTGCCGCCACAAGCAGTTTTTGCACCAAGACCCGCCAAATTAATTGTCAGCTTAGCCAAATAGCGCCGCCAAATTTCTCCACTACCTAGAGGCCGAACTCCTGGTTTCTTATCACCCGCCAGGACTTGGCTGGCCATGAGGGCTCGGATGGCAGCCCAGGGTGGTGAGGAATTGGCAAGCCAGCTCGCCCACTCCATTAACTCCTTCCTGAGTGTCTCCGACGCACTTTCATGCCAAAGTAGCCAGTCTTTGAGATGGTGGGCATCTACTCCTCCAGGCCCTGCTCCACCTCGAAGCCTCTTTGCAATCATTGAGGTTTCATGCTCCCCAAAGTCAACAGGGATGATGGATGGTGCTTCTCCCTTATCCTGAAAGCAGAGTGAGTCTGGATCCTCGAGGTTGGGTACTCTTAAATCTGGGTGCTTGGCACGAAGCACATCAATGACAGGAATGTTGTCCTTTGGACAGATGTCATTGGGATAAAAGAGCCCGCCACTTCCACGATTGGTAGCCATTCTCACTGCTGCTCGCAGCTTCCCATCCAGCACAAGTTTGTTATACTTTTTTGCCAGTGTTGCATCCGACAATTCGGGTCGTCTGGATCCGTCACCAACGAGGGCAGCTTCAACTGTATCATTTATCAGCGCAGCAAAATGTCCATCCCTCCACAAATTTAAACGATGCTCCACGCGTCTGCGAATGTCTTGAGTTTTCACAATACCCGGTACTCTTCTCAGGATCACTAATAATAAGAGCAATATTGAGAAAGTGGGAGGCAATAGCTTGGCAGAAGAGGGGGACAATGAAAAGGAGGATGAAATCAATGAAAATGTCAAGATCGACAATGTTCAAGGAGTGGTTGGGAATAGTGATAAAGTTAGGGGAATCAACGCTGATAAGGTGAGGATGGCAGTAGCATGGGTGGGAAAAATGAGAGCAATAATGAGGGAGTGGGAGTTGATAGCGTGGTGGATGAGGGGGGCAATGAAGAGGAGGATGAAATCAATGAAATTGTCAAGGTCGACAATGTTCAGGGAGTGTGCGGGAATAGTGATAAAATTAGGGGAATCGACGCTGATAAGGGAGAGGATAGCAGTAGCGTGGGTGGGAAAAATGAGAGCAATAATGAGGGAGTGGGAGGCAATAGCGTGGCGGAGGAGGGGGGCAATGAAGAGGAGGATGAAATCAATGAAAATGTCAAGATCGACAATGTTCAGAGAGTGGGCGGTAATAGAGAGGACGATGACAACGGGGGCGAAGTCTCAAATAGCATGACCCACGCTGATCAGGGTGTAGAAGGCGATAGAGCGGCGCGGGGGGGAGAGACCATTGACGTAGGGGATGAAGTCACCGAAAATAGCGAGGTTGGAACTGGTGGAACGCACAGCAATAAAGTGGTAGAGGGTGTTGATGTCATCGATCAGAGTTCGTCTCTCCAGTCCTCACAGGAGCAGCAAGATGAAGTTGAGAATGAGGCAAATTTATTTTATCAAGTGATTGAGATTGCAGTTGGAAATGGTGCGATTAGTTGGAAGAACGACAATGTTATGGGACAAACAACCGAGTTCTCTTGTCTGCGTGAGACGTGTAGGACATTATGTGATCTCTTGGATAAACCTCCATATCGATTGGGACCCGACTTTTTCGGAATATGCACAATATTGGAGGAGAGTCAATTGATAAATGCGAATGGGTTTTGTCACAATTGCTACAATAGATACCACAAGTTTCTATATGAACAATGTGATTTTTGCGATCAAGTTGAATTTGTAAATTTGAGGAATATTGAAGCTGGGAGATTGCAAACTTGGTGTGGTTGCACGCATTTTCATCGCTACCACCCTCGGATTTTGCTTATAGACCCAAGAGCCAATCAAGAACGCTACAATGGGCTAACATATCGGCAAAAATGTACGGAGTTGTTGGGTATGCAGCGAACCATGGTGCATAATGTGCTCCAACCTTTTCTTGAGTTTAGAGGAGTAATGGGCCTCCTAGACTTCCACATTACCCCCACTTCCTTTCCGGCGTTCATTGGTTCGGATTTCTATCAACACTTCCGAAGGAGCAACCCACAGCTATTCAATTTGCTAATGAACTTCATTGAACTGAGTGAAATCAGAAACGATTTACTGTCAGATGATTGTGTAGGGACTCGTACGCCACTTCTATTTGCAATGCTGGGAGAAGAATCATACCCCTCTACACATGATGATATTACGGATCAAGATGGGGAGTTTCGATATGGTATGTATGCAGCGCAACGAAGAATGAGAATACATGAGTTTTTGACCATTCATCCATCCAATGAAGGATGCCCAACCGTTGAGATTGGATATGAAACATTAGAGAGAGGACCAGATAATTATAGATTCATGGTGGATTATGACCAATTATGCTTTGTTCCGGAGGCTCTTATGCGAGCCATACCAAACACCAAAGACGAGATGATGGAACATTTACTAGGGAGAAGCAATGCAAATTCAATTGACTACCTACATCCATTTCGTCAGTTGAAAGAAGAAATAGAGCTTCGAAACATGGAGCATGTGCTAACTGTATCCTTCGATCCATACTTCAATGATGATTTTCGCTACAGTGAGGGTACTCAAGCCGCAAATGAAATGTCAAGTCCATCGATTCTCGATCCACGTTCAACAACTGTCTCAAATTTTGAAATATACGGAATTGGGTCTTTCTATCAAGACGATCGGGTTTGGCCAAGAAGGGATCATCATGAAAATCCACAGGAACATCGGGCGCAACACCAAGGAGAAGAACAGAGGGACTTAGTAAGACTGGGACTGGGAAACAACAATGTAGTAGGCATGGATTGGGAAGTTCAAGGAGAGTACGCTATTCCTGAACAAGGATATGTGGTAAATGACGAGCTACCAATGCGAATGGGAACATATCTAGGTGAAACTTCCTTGATACACGTCAAATTGATTAGGGACAATCTACAATCGTCGATTGCCTATAATATGGTGGCTTCTCATTTTCCAGATATGGTGATAAGACAACTTGATCCAGCCGCTCACTATGGTAGAGGGAATCGCCTAGAAGTAGAAGAAAAAATGTATCAAAGGATTACATACACGAATTATTTGAATGGGTGTCTGAACAGGGTTCTACGTTACCAAGGAATGCGCATGGAACTTCATCCTTTTTTCAACGTTACAAATCATGTAGAAAACGCAATTGAATGTCATGTTGAAAGTCAAAATGGGGAACTTAGAATGGTGCAAGGAAAAGGTCATTATGAAAAGAAGCTGGAATCACATGTCCCATGGTCTCCAGTTGTGTTCAAGGAGGGAAAAGATGAATTTTGGGTTGAGTGTGTTGATGGTGAATCAACCTTGGAAAGTGGTTTGAACATTTGCAGATATATGGCACAGTTTTGTGTCAATAAAAATTTGGTATTTGTTCCATTGAGACAAACTAGGGAGGGTTTCTACTTCAAATTTGTCAATTGCGATCATAGATATAGAGTAGAATATCCATGGTCTATTGGTTACCTGCTGGGTTACCCTAGCAAGAAATCCCCAAAATACTGAATCAGGTCAATATTGGAGTAAACATGACATATTTATACTTAAAATGATCCTCTCAAATAGTACATTAAGGATCTGCAATGCAGTTTTTTCAAAAATTAATTTAAAATTTTTTTGTTATTTTTCTGTAACTTTACTAGCAGTTCTTAGTTATTGTGAATGTCACCATTCAGTAATGCCGTTTTAAATGTAGTTCAAAACAATGATTTTAGTATCAATGATTTGATTTTCAAATGACCAAAGAAAGTAATAACACTATTCCATTATTAAATATATAATCCACACTTGCTCAATGCATCATCCCGAATCGATTCGTCAAGTTTCCAGACAGATGCATATTCTCTTTTGTACCATTTTGCATGATCATGCTCTAATTGCTCCTTGCCTCTGCTGCTCCTGCCTCTAGGGACGCGATTATTAGATCCGATTATTCTATGCATGTCGAATCCAGCAGCAACAATATATCTACTACTTTGGACAGTTGGGTTTTTAATTTCTCTCGAAATTTGGAACTCCCATCCTGGCTCCATTTTTTCATACCATATGATGTTGAGCGCAACTTTGCCTCTACTTACCAACACGTCTCCAAACCTCTTATTGCCTCGGGTATCATTCTTCCAGAAGCACTGGCCGCCCCAGTTATCATCATTATTTGACAATGTCCGGCCAATCCAAAGAGGATAGCTCTCATTACCGCTGTCGAAAATTACCCAATCACCATGCTTCAAACTGGAGGCCATTTGACTCTTATTTGCAGCTGTCAATGTGTTTCGTTGTGCTATGCCGGGGCCTGACAATTTGTGGCATGTGATGCGGTCGAAAGTGAAGGCAGTTGAAGTTCCTTCGACCGAGGACATACAACGTTCGATGTTGTGTGGTGTCATCCATCCGCTGCTTCCGGCCACAAGTGCTTTCAAACAATGAATGCACCAACACGATCTCTTGCGCATGTGGAGAGTCCCTACATTTGTGACGGAAAACTGGAAGTGTTTTTGAATATGATGGAGTGGTTCGAATGTTTCTTCAGGTCTCGATATTGGATTGGTTTCTGTTTCGTACAAAAAGAATTCAAAATGGTCAATGGAATTCCTTTTCCGTCTCACGTCATCGTGCTGATTCGAATAATAATGGACGAGTGCATCATGAACATCTCTTACACTCGTTATGTGTCCAGCCGCTACGCCAGGAACTCCACTTTTGTTTTAGCTGACTTGTTCAAATTTGTGGTTTTGTTTTCCACCCGCCTTCAACACCGTCCCACTTCCCTTTCCCATGACCAGGGCCACCAAAAGAGTAGACATAGGAACATTTGTTTGTTCCTCCTCTCTTCTCGATCAATGATGAGAAGTAGTTCATGGCCCCCGTATTTTTAAAGTGTTGGCCCGCATTATCCGAGTGCTGAAAGAGGACCTCTATCTTCCCACTCTCGGGTAGGTCCTCTGAAAATTTCTCTGCGAGATAACTCTCCAAGAACTTAAGCTCCGCGTCAGTAAAATGTTGCATGGCATGACGGTCATGCACCTTGTCGTCGGATAAGTGGCCCATAGCCATCGAATGAAGTTTGCGATGCCGAAGATCCTGTCGATGATGTGTTGACTTGTTACCGTCTCCGTCAATGACTTCGTAGAGTGAATTGCCCAGATTAGTTGTCACGGTGGCCCAAAATGATGCCGTGTTGATCTCGTCACCAACGAATTCCCCGTTGACAGTTACTTCATCATTGACGCCCAACTCACCATCCGTCTTATTCCACTCACTTGTTAGGTAAAAGGAAACGATTGAAACAAAGAGAGTGTATTGTTTTGTTGAATAACATTCTGACTGTACTTCATCAGAATTTCGAATGGTTCCGTTTTCTGAAAAGTCGATGTTCCTTTCGATGAATCGAGGACGAATGTTGCGCTCGAATTGTTTCTTGCTCCTATTTTCGATGGACACAAGATTGCGATGAAGGATATGCTTCGAGACATGCCTCTCGAATTCGTCCAAGAAGTCGACGAGTGTTCCCTCCTTCGATTCCAATGATAAGTTTCTGGCCGACGACTTTTTGTTTGGAGAATATTCATTGTCGTCATCATTGGCTTCTCTGCCTCCAGCATGCACAGTGTCGCCAATAGTAGGCTTCGCTCGGTAGGTGTAATACCTCCAGCGAAACTTGTCGGACCACTCGGGACAGGCCAGTACCGAATCGGTGATCCAACTTTGCAAGAAATCATTCTCCTCCTCACTCCAATCAGTCCGTATTATTGCTGGCCTGAGTTTGTTCTTCCACAGCCGTTGGAATCCGCATTGTTCACACTCCCCTTCCATGCAACGGAACTTTGCATCTTCAAGTTTCCCCATTGCCAAACAAGGAAGGCACTTCACGCACATTTCATACTTAGATTCCGTGTCCAAAATACTTCGAACTCGTTTCAGCACCTTCACCAACTCATCTTTCTTAGACGCGTCCACAGTTGATCTTTGTCTAGTCTGCACACCTATGCTTGTGGCTCCTCCTTCCTCGCCTTTGTCATGCCGTTGTAAAATGGCATCGATTGCTTTCAACGCTCCGCTCGCACCTCGCCGTAT
The DNA here is from genome assembly GCA_036939595.1 of Thalassiosira livingstoniorum. NCBI lineage: Eukaryota > Bacillariophyta > Thalassiosirophyceae > Thalassiosirales > Thalassiosiraceae > Thalassiosira > Thalassiosira livingstoniorum. The sequence goes on from JALLOT010014716.1 coordinate 10,082, forward strand.
CGCATTCATGCTCTCGCAACTCATGCAAAGGCAAGATGAATTCTTGCCCTTGACCATCTCCCAAGGTGCGTGTTTGCGAATGACACTAGGACACTTTTCTGGTTCATTGTTGTTTCTGATCTGGTTTGCAATCGCGGGATGCTCTTTTTGAAAGCTGGACCACAATTCATCCCAAGACTCGTATCGGTAAATGCGGGGCGCCTCCTCGAACTGCTTTGAGAACTCTTTGTGTCTTCTTTTGATTGTGTCTTTTTTGTTTGGCGATACGTGATTGTGCGATCGATGGAAGGAATCAATGATGTCAACTAGATACTGCGGAGTTGTATCTGATCTTTCTTTTCTTTCATAGTCATCGAGAATTGGCTCGAATTGCACCATTCGAGCACTTGAAATCGGAGAATATTTCACTTCAGTATTCCAGGGTGAAAGTAAAATTGTCACCAAGTCTTTTTCGCGATCAAGGTTCAGCACTTCCCCATATCCGTCCCTACAGCTCACTTTGTCACCAGAGGAGATGTCTTCACGACGTAAAGCGTATTCGTCAAAAATTGCTCTGTTTTGGATCCCCGCCCTGCAATACTTCGCGTCACGGTTCACGCTAAGGATGTCGCAGCATGCCCGTGTTGACTCCGTATCATCTCCGTGTGGTGGGAGCATTAAAGCACAAAAACCAGTTGCCAGTCGCAGCCTTTCCTTCGTCCAACGCTTCTTCATCACCTCGAAACATGCCGATGCCCGATCTGTCATTACCTCCATCAACTTGAATCGTTTTTTTCGTGCCTCCGATAAAATCGCTCCCTCGTCGAAATCACTGCTCGTTGCAGATAATCTCTGCACGACCCGGCTCAGTATTTCAGTGGCTTTAGCCGCTTCATTTGATGCATTGCTTGCAATAGCTTTCATCACTTCCCCCACACCATAATTGAGCTTATTCTGATCATTCTTATTTTTCAAATCAAATGGAGCTCCAGCACACCATTCCTTTTCAGTGGCAGTATTTTTTTTGAATTGTTCTTGCTTAAATCTAGAAAGCGATCTAAGCTGTGCTTCGACATCTTTCTTCATTTTCATTGATAGCCCAGAATCCCACAGCGACTCCCAACACATGGCATCAAACAAAGAATCAGACTGCAACCCACACTTTTCCAGTCCGCCACGAGTACGCTTGAATGAGATGTGCTCTTTCAATTTTTCAATCGTCTTTTCCTTCATTGCACAAGCTCCCTCCTTTGGCGGCAACTCCATGATATCTTTTGTTGCAGAAATGGTGATCCGACTCCTTCCACAGCCACATTTCCTCGAAAAATTGGCGAAGTATGTGATCCTATCCTTTTTATCTATGGAGACCTTGATGTCGCGGACGTAGACAGGTCCCAAATGCGTCGATTCATTCATGATTTTGAAGTGACGGATTTCAGATGTTTCAAAGGGTTGACAAAGGCAGAGATTCCATGGTATTGGTATCAAGGCTGAGGGTGGCACTAATTGCAGTATTGAAAATGACAAACAAATGAAATGAAAGCATTATTTGAGCTGCTGCGTCCAATTCTGGGAACAGTGAGTCATGTCGGCTTGCAGGCCATGGTTGGCGAATAAAGTATGTATGAGTAGGGTAGCCAGATAAAATCATACCAGTTCCTACATAGCTTTTCTCGTAGGAAAAAATATCCATTTCCATGACTGCCGCAAACCAGATCTATACTCTCCTCTTTCCAGCGTATTTGAACATGTATTTATTTTCTCTGTAGCTCTAAAATTGACCTGATTCAGTATTTCTGGCTAGGGTAACCCGGCAGGTAACCAAGAGTGAGATGGAGTTCATCAAATTCTTCTGTCTGTTTTTTACTTCTGTTTGG
>JALLOT010015092.1:0-11962 GCA_036939595.1 Thalassiosira livingstoniorum
ACTCCCCCTGACAGGGGAATCTCTGTTCATTTTTTATTTTTGTTGTTTTGCTCACTTTTACTTCAATTTATGCTCTCCAAATGCAGATCAAAAATCGCTGGAGACGATGGCAATGAAGGTGACAATTCCAGAGATGGAGCGGGCGAGACGGACCGCCTTGGCCAAATGACGGAGATGGCACAGTCTGGAGGCGGCATCAAAAAGACTTTGGAACTTGGTGGTGGAGACGGTGTTGCCAATTGTGGAGGAGGCAGTGTTACCAGAGACAGTGTTGCCAAAGATGGTGGCATTGGATGTGCTGCAGCATCAGCAAGTGAAGCAGTTGATGACTGGATTCAATCTGTTGATTTCACAGAAAATTTGTGGGAAGACGACCGCCCATGGAAAAATATTGTTCCAAAGGATAATCCACTACTCGACATGGTTTTGAAAGCAGAGTATGTTATGACATTTATAATTTGAAACTTAATTACTTGTTTATCCTGCAGACTTAACATTATTGTTTCGTTTTATTTCTATTTTTTGGCACCAAAGTGATAGGTATCAGTGGATTGGAAACGGTAGCAAACAACTCAAGCATCTGAAGTTCGTTGGCAAAAGGCAGGTTTTCAAACCAGGCGATGTAATAGCCTACTTTGCTAATGGGCATTTTGCGAACAAGGAAATGTATAATGAGTCTAAAATACTCAAAATAAACAGCAAACTTGAATGTCCGCTTGAATTACTTTCTTGTGTGCCTATTGATCGCGAAATTGGTTCTGATGTAAAGCTTATTTCAACTCAGATAGATGGAATTGATGTGCCAGTAATTGGTGCAAAGTTTGTCAGTCTTGAACAAGTTGATCTTATTGATGGCATAATTGGTGGTGCAACATCTGTTTCTGAATTCAGGGCGTCACAGCGAAAGAACAGTGCAAAGAAATTTGTACAGCGCACAAATCAATTCATTGCTGATTCAGGAACTAAAGCAAACATGGCACGTGAAATACGAAACCAAGTTGCTAGGAAGTTATTTGGGGCCAAGAAAGCAGGGGTGGTACTCAATTCTGATGGCACTGACGAATGTATGGATGCAAACAAATCAACACATCAAAGCAAATCAGATGTTGAGTTGGCATCTCCAAGAGCCAAGTCAACAGAATTGGGAGAGGTGGTGCTCTATCAGGACAGTAATGACGAACGTCTGGATGCAAATGATTTGACCCATCATAGCAAATCAGATATTGAGTTGGCATCTCCTATAGCCAAGCAAACGGAATTGGGTGATGATCCAGCATTAAACAGCAGTGAGTCCATTTTTGCATTGTTTATTCTATTACATTTACAATTTGTTGACAATAATGTTGTCAAAATTGATTCAAATTATATTTCAGATCAACCCAAAAAGAAAAGTGCACTGCCAAAATTTCGTGCCAACATCTTCAGCTCTCCAGAAAAAAGAGAAATCATGCAGATTCAGCCCGTGTCTAAAGACGACATTATCTCAACCGATTCAGAAACAGACGAGAATGGAGTTCGTAGGAAGTTCAATATCTACCGAACAAAAGGCGTTTACAAAGTGAAAATCAAAGTGGAAACGGCGAGGAAGTGGATTGATGTCAAAGCACATGACAATCAAGTGATTTCGTACTGCCAGTGGATACCATTGCCCAAAAATGTCAGGTCATCAGAAATGAGAGAATGTTTTCGTGGCACAACTCCAGCCTCTCTCGAAATGTCTTTTGGGACAGGGCGTGAAGTGCCAACACCTTTTCGAGATCACATCATGAAGAAGAGGCAGTTCAAGGAAAACCTTTTTGCATACATCTATGGAAAATGTTGGGCTCACGGCGATCATCATTGTCCAAATAAATTCGTAATTGGCTTTGGTTTTGGAGATCTTTTTCAGATTGCAACTGGAGATGATAAAGAGGACATAATCTTCACTACGGAAGTTCTTGGAAACTGCAGACACATCAACAACGGTCCTTCGTTTGGCTTTTGCCATGAAATTAATGTACAGTCCAGCGTAAATAAACATTTACCCAAAGATCCAACCTCAATAAATCCAATTGGTCCCAGGGAGATACTGGCGAAGGAACTGAAAGACATTTCCGATGATAAGTTCAACTCAAATAACATGGGAGGTACCGTCCACACAATCCGTCATTCATACAGAGTTAAGAAAGCCCTAACAAAACAACTCCTTCTCCATTATGGCTTGAAGCCCGGCAACGAGCTGACGAACATTACCCAAGCAACCACGGACATAATCAACATTGATCTTGAAAAAAGAAAGAAAACACTAATAGACGCAGACAAGAATATCTATGACAGCAACCAAGACCTACCAGGTGTTCTTCGAAACTACTCAATGCAACCTTATGTGCGAATGAACAAGGGAGAACTGAGGGTATCAACTGGAGTCAATGCAGAACTCTATGGCATAATAGCCATGAAGGCTCATAACCTCATGGCAAAGACGGGATTGCTAGAGTCGCATTTGGATTTAACAGGTAATACTGTCAAAATGCCGATCAAGTTGATAAAGGGAGAAGTCATCCAACACGCATTCTACTCTTTCAACAACAATGTAGGTTTGCTCGGGACAAGCGGTCCAAAAAACGGACACAAATCAACTACTTTCGTCTGTGCACATAGAATTTCTAACATGAACAAAGCCAACGACATTGCAAACTTCCTTGGTGGTATCAAAAAATCAGCAGCTTTGATTCATGATGGACAGTCTTTCAGACCCTTGATTTTCTCCGCCGATTGCGCTAGACAGATCATAACTGCATACTTGCGTGTTTGGACAAATGATGCTGGAATTGTGCTAACAACTATTCAATTCTGTAATATCTCCATGTTCATCGTTCTGCATGCTGAGTACAAACTCTCAACATTCAACATTGATCCCATCGATGATTCATCTATTTCGAAAGAGATAATGATTTCTTCTTATCAACTTCTATCCAACTATGTTGGTTCACTGCCTCACCAATGTGGCAGTCACACGTGGCTTGCACAAGACGGTTGGGTTAAATCTAGTGACAGGGTTGGTTCTGTTGTTCTATACAGAGATCAGTTTCGTCGTCTTCTGCGGTATTTCTTCAAGGGTTGCATAAAGTATTGGTCAATGAGCAAGGCCATTGTTCAAGCCGGTATTTATATTTACATTTTTGGCACTATGCACATCCCTTGCCACAAAATCAACAAAAAAAGCAAGATCGTCGGTAGGACTCCAGAAAAGCCAAAGATGGAGGTAGTTGCTGCCATGAAGTCTTTCATGGAGTCTCAAATCTGTCGTCTGTGTGCTATGTTTTCATCCGAAGCCGAAGTGTTTCGTAAATGCGAAGAAGAACTCACTATACAGGAGAAGTTGGGCAAGTTCGAACCACGCAGTTTTGCACTTGATGTTGAGAAGGAAGCAAAGAAGATTAATCTCCCGTTTTCTGTAACATATCTGCAGAACGTTGAGGATAATATTGCTACTGTGTCATCAACGATTGTGTTTGGAATCAAGGATTCTTGGGAAACGAAGATCAACGAGGAAATCGAAGAGAATGTCAATGACAACTCGGAAGATACTAGCGTCGGCAAGTTAACTGGAGGAATGAAACAGTCATTGTCGATACCTTTCAAAAAGACGTTGATCAAGAATCCAATGAATGACAAGCAAGCAAGGAAGTACATTCTTAACGAATGGGCAAAAAAGCTACCAGCATGGGCTGTTCCTCTCCTTCGTATGGTTAGAATGGCTAAGGGTGCGTTTTTGGACGACAGCAATCAACATTCAGAAGGTGTGATAAGGTGGAACAAGGAAGAGTCGGGTTTCAAGAATCATGCGCAACATTTTTCAACGTTTTTGCATTATGTATTCAACACACAGAGCGAGAATGCACGAAAGTTCATGCATCTCATGAAAGAAAATCAATGTGAAGCACTTCGGGTATCCAGCGAGTTGAGGAACAAAAACGATGAATCAAGAGATCATAGAGAATTGGTCGAAGAAGACTCAGAAGACATGGTCTGGGAGCGACGAAATTCTACAATGGAATGTCTCCGTTTGAGCCTTCTTGATGCCTTCGACAAGTTAAATATCGAGAGGAACTGTTCAAAGCAAAGGGAAGCACTCGAAAGACATGGAAGTATTCATTGTGGACTCAACCTCCAGACTCAACGACCTGAAGAGAAATTAATTGGTCTTACACTCTACACTTCATGGATGAACAAGAAGAAAGAACGAAAGAAGAAATTCAATCCTATCTCTCACAAGGTGTTTGAATCATTCATAACAAAAGCAAATGGGTGGCATGAAAAGAATGCAAAAAAAAATCATACACACGATACAAGCATTGCTAATGAAGCAGATACAAACGAGTCGGACAAAACTAATATGACAATAGAGTGAGTTCATTTTTATTACACAGTGCATTAAAATAAATTCAAATTAACACTAACAATACATTTCTGATTTGAAGTAATTATTTTGAACAATTCTTTTCAGAAACTATTAAGGTTAAAAAGATTTTAAGGGTTAGGACGAGAATCATGGACCTGAGGAGAGAATGGAACATTTTTTGTAACCCACACGATACTGCCATTCCTTCTCTTGTTTCAAAGCGCATTGATGAATTTATAAAGAAGCATCGAAATGCAGGCAAACATGATTGGATGCATGAAGTAGATACAACGCAATTCTGTGTGGAGGATGTCTTTTCTCCTGACACAAATCAGAAGCCGGAATACTCTGTCCTCAAAGACCGCATCACATGGGAGCAGGGTTCAAGGGCAAATAGCAACTGTATTGTTGGCAGATACAGTGTAAATCTGTCGATAAGTGTTCCTCATCATGTTCTAAAAGATGTAAAATCTCACATTGATCCTAAACTTTTGTTTTCAAATGGTGTGAGCAAGGACGAACTTGTCGAACGCATTTCTAACAGTACAATGTTGGATGAAATCACAAGTTACTATCCAGCGCCTTATAAAAGGCATCGGGATGATGGATTTNATGTTGGATGAAATCACAAGTTACTATCCAGCGCCTTATAAAAGGCATCGGGATGATGGATTTCTGTTTTTAACAAGACAGAATGGATCTTCTGGATACAGGCAGCCAAAAAGAAGGTCAGAATCGGTTGTGATAGAAGGATTGCATAAGTATGCTGGGAGTGATGGCGAAGGACAAGGAGAGGAAGTAATGACGCTCTATGCGTACACATCTTTTGGATGTTTCCCAGATGATTGGAGAGGCAGACCAATGAAAATATCAAATTATTGTCTAGGATTGTGTGTGTGGAGAGCTGCTTGGCCATTTCAAACAAAAATTTCACGTAAAAATCCATCAAATTATTTGCAATGTTTGTTTTATCCAGATCAGTTGAGTTCCAGTATGGGTGATCATCGAGGCAATCACTGTGCAAATGATCTCGTTCAAATGTCTGAAGATGAAGCATTGGGAACTGAAGGACATAACTCTACAGGAGGTTTGGAAAATTCACAGATAGTGGGTTCAAATGTTTTGGTATACAGAATAGGTAATACAAAACAAAAGATGACTTTGAAATTTCCATCAAAAATGCAATTCTTCAAAGGACATTCTACATATGAAACCAGTAGTGAATTTGTTTTTGACTGTGTGCCTGGGTCAGTTTCGGTTTTGGACCCGGTCGACGATGTTTTGATGACTCATGGTGTTGAGTTTTCTGAATGTCAATTTAATAATCCGAAATTATATAATATGAGAATTGGAATTTGTTTTCACTGGCTGTAGGCAAAGAAGGATTTCTACAGTAAAACTTGTGGGATGAGGATGGACACAAAGGCATTGGAAAAAGTAAATAAATCATTGGCAAAAGAAAAATATGTCAGGGCCGATGAACTTTTCTCTTTGAATATTAAAAATATTTGACTTGAACGGCAACCACATTAAAATTAACAGAAAAATAATCATGCTAAAAATGACATGATAATTTGTAAAATTGAGAATAACAATGTAAAATGGGGAATAATGTGAAAAATTGGGAGATGGGTGTGTAAAATTGGCAAAATTAGCAATAATATAGTGAAAATTGGCAAATTTATTGTTTTTGTGAAAAATGGGTAAATGATTATGAATCAGTGTGAAAATGTGAAAATGGGTAAATGAGTTAGTATGGTATTATTATGTGTATAAAATTGACAATTGACTGACGTCATGACATGTGATGATCATTGTTGATAATATATGAAAGGTTGGGGTGACGTGGTCAAAAATGGGGAAATGGAAAAATTGAGACAAATGTAATTCTAAAATTGGGAGGTGCTAAAATTGAGAAAGATGTAGATTATCACATAATAAACATTCCTAATATGCGCACTCCCATTGACACCACCACAAAATATTGCATCACTTACAGCAATTCAATGGCAAACCCCTTGTGGCAATTTTTTGAGGTTATGTCAAATTATTCTACCCATAGATTTTAATTGTAATTAGGTCACTGAAAGGGCAAAAAACTCATTTCCACATTGATGGTGCTATCCAATGAAAAACTGTCACGCCCTCTCCTCTTCTTTCACCCAAACAAGTGCCTCTGCCCTCTCACAGAAACAGATCTGTTGTTCATTATCAATCTAAGCACTTAAAATTGCTTTTCAACCTTGTACTTAAATCTTTTTTTATGAGAACTACCTTCTTCACATTCACTTAGCAAGTATTGCCACTTATGAGGATATCATTGAAACAAAGCAGCATAATAATGAGTTGCCAAACCTCCCATGTCCATTCATATTATTTGGATGCTGATTTTTAAGGTAAAATGCAGGATTTTTCTTGAGTTATTGTCAGTGTTGATCTCAAAACTTTTCTGTCAGTATCTTCCCTCAAGGGTTGTGTCTTGGTTATCTTCAGTAACCATCCCAATTGTAAATCACCACAATACCCATTGTCCACCTCCAATTGATTTTTCAAGCCTGATTGTTGAGGTGATTGTGTCAACTTACTTTTCAACTTTCCCAGATATCAAAACTAAAGTTATTGTCATAAAAATTGCCCATAGTTACCAAATCTGAACTATTGGTACTGAATGATATGTACAGAACATCAACTATGGGTATCCATGGATTGATAATTGCAATTAAGGATCACAACACACATTGATTTTGTAGTAGATTGTCCACCAACTTGTTCTGAATGAAGAGGTACACCCTCATAAAGAGAGGGAGAGAGGTGGGGGGAGATCACAATTCTTGCATTTATTTGTGTGATTTTCTGGGAAGAAAATTGGTTGATCCATAGTTGAGGATGCTATCAACATTGAACATGGTATCAAGCTGAGGTAAAGCTCATGAGAGACAAGGGAAATCAAAATAGATCTCTGCAATCAATTTTTTGAAGAACTTGGTATGGCTCTAACTGCACCTCTGTCTTTAACATTGTTAACATGTGTTGGTTCAAATCAAATAGATTGTCAATACTAATGGGCCCACTTCTGTAAATAGAAGAGGCTGGGTGGTCAGAAAGCAATATAAGTTGATAGGAGAGTTGTTATTATGTTATTTGATTAGTTTTGTGTTTCCCATCTGATCATGACGATAAAAACAGAAATTTTAAAGTACATTTAGTTGATCCCTATGGAAGACGGGTGTTGCCACCCTTCTTAAATTGCACTTGTGCTTCCCATCTGATCATATCTCATTGCATCTACCTGGTATTTACCATTGCTTTGAAGTGAGGGAAAATCTGTTTTGTCATTGAGCAACTGAAACTACCTAGCCCTTGGTGAGTCCAAGGGTGTTTTGGTTACATTATTGTTATTATCTGAATTTATATAATTTGAAAACTCTTTTTCATTTTGTTCCTTTCAATCAGGATACATCATGTAGTGAATTTATGGGTGAAGTCCCTCTTACTGGGATGTGCTCATTGTTTGTTGAGCTGGCTAAATTGAATGAAAATCAAAGTGTGATTCATTTTATTTTTTCTGAGGAAATGAATATATTTCACTTCTTTCTTTGTTGAATTTTCTGTTCTTGTCAACCCTGATGCCATTACAATTAAAAACCTGTGGCTAAAAAATAAATCTTTTCTTCTGCCTTATTGTAAGCTTCTTGGTATTCAAGTTTTTTTATTAAAACTGATTTGAGCTGTTTTCATTTTTATTCAGAGCTGTAATGTATGCAAAATGGAACTATTTCTATGTAGCTGCACCTGGGGACTTCATTCATTAGTGGGGGAGAAAATTATCTAGCACATTCAATTCTTTGATTACAAAAACTTTTTTAAATATTGACCCAAAAACAATGGTCTTGATTCCCTTCAAATAAAAATAATCAAGGTCCAAAAGAATATTTTACCAAAAAATTATCAATATTTGAAACACCCCCTACTAATAACAAAAGAGGTCATGTTTGCATGTCCTGAAATTTTAAGCCTTTCCTAACTCATAATGATGCAATTGAATGTCATTAAGGGGTTTAAACTGATCAAGATTTTAGAGGGCTATTGTGTTTTTTAGTAGAAATTTTTCTGGTTGCACAAAAGAAATAAATAAATTCTGGGATGGACTTACTCAGACTCTTAGTCTTAGTAGTTTAAGACTATCTTGTGTGATCAGGGCATTGATGTGTTACCAGATCACAAAAACACCTTCTAGGTGATACCCTGGACTTCCCTATCTAGAGTGATTGGGCCATGCATTGATTACTCCTACTTGAGGAATATGGCCAAAATATTGTGCACTAATGTTAATGTAGTACACAATGCTGTAGCTGATGCAACCAACCAGTTGGACATGTATCCTATACTACATCAGTAAAGAGCTATCCAAATGAAGCACATAAGCATAAGCATTTAAATTTCAACACAGAGAAATCAATGCTAATAATAGTATGAACTAGTAATTTGATTCAATCAAAGGAGATTCAACAGGTGTCAAGCCCCCTATTAGTAGGGCTCATCATTGTGCAATGTAAGGATAAGTTTATTAGAAGGTAATTTAAGAATCCAGCTGATAACATTTTTATCATCATGAGTAAGTAGACAACACGGAGATCTTTATGTACAACTAAGCTTATAGTTGTACTAAGTTGTATCAAAGTGGTATTCTTACATGGTATCATCACTACTCAAAAAATCTAGGTATGGATAGGTTAGAGGAAATTATTGAGGCTACAATGTGATTGTAAGGATTAACTACCAGTGTAAGAAATTATTTGAAAACATGTAATGTGTGTCATCAAAGTAAAAACAAAAGTACAGATATGGTAAGTTTTGTGGGAAAATGACTGTTTTTGTGCCCTGATAGGTACTATGTGCAGACTATATTGGTCCATACACAATTGATGATGTCAATTGTGACCTAGTATAATTCATTGATATTACTATGGTAGACCTAGCTAGCATCTACTTGGTGGTTTTAAATCAAAAGGATTTCCACCATACTAGTCTTCTCTAAAGGATAGAGAGATGTAGATTCTAAGATATTCAAGAAGATTATATTTAAATCTCATTCATAATAAAAAGTAAATCTTGATTGAACCAGCTGTCTCATCCTTGGGGCATAGTGCACAATAATTAGTTTGGAGTTCAATTTTATTCCAAAGATTGCATTCTCAGTACACTTTAATTTAAGGCATGGATACTCAAAAACCAGGAGTACAGACTACAACCCCTTTGATGGTTTAATTGGTGAGAGATACCTGAAAAATGGCAGCAACAAAATTTACCAAGCCCTCAAGATTAGAAAGTGAAACTCTTTGACATAATTGAAAAATACTCTTCTACTTAAATAACAACTTTTTTAAAATCTAGGTAATAGATTATTAATCTAACACACACAAATCCCTTCATTTTATATGGAGTAAACTTTTCCATTTTGGAAATTCAAAAGAAAAGGATTTTTAATGGACTGCAACACTTTGTAAGCAGCTACAATCTAGCACCAATCCACCATAAGAGATGACAACACCATTTGATTGTTGTGTCTTTCCTCAATCAATTCAGAACATTTAGTTTGATGGCAAATGTTCCAATAATAAATGAACCATGTTTTGAAACATTTTGGCATTTTTCTCCTGAAAATTACCATGACATGCCTCTGTCAAAGAACCAATGATGCTGCAGCATCACCAAATCCATTTGATTTTTGTGTGTGATGTGCCAGCATTGGATACATATTTCATGGTGTCAAAAATGTGAGCATCTGATAAACATTTTTTTAATAAGTGGGAGTCCTGTTGTGAAGTTGGGCTTCTACTACAAGTCCAGACCATGGGCAAATGAGCCAAGGTGTTCACATTGTCAGAAGCTAGCTGGTTGTTGAGTTTTGTGAAACAGCAACAAAACAGTGGCATTGGCATGAATATTGGGGCTGCAGCAAAAGTTGTTGGATTTGTCTGCCATTTAAAAATCCTGCTGAATCTAAATACAATCATCAATTGTTGTGGAGGTACCCTGTCAATGGTGGATTGTTGTTTGAAGTTCCAAATGATAATTTACATTTTTTTCACAAAAAAATTAAGGCAAATATGTTTTGTGTTTTGCTACAAAAAAATTGTTCAAGTTAGTGAATTTCACTTGGCATGCTGCAAAAATTTGTTTCAATGACAAGCCATCCTTGTGGCTCTTGTTGTCAGAGGATTGTTGGTTGTTGTCTACAGGTTGTCTACATCTACTCTTGAGGATTTTTATGGCAAAATTGGGTTGTCATGGATTTCAGTGCTTTCAAACAATATTTTATGTTGAATTGTGTGTTGCTTCCCCCCTTGTGTTAAAGGGGATGGTTTTGTTCAGTTGCGCCTGTGTTGTTGTGTTGATTTGGTTCTGTGGCACTGTTACTGCACCAAAATTCAATTTTTAAGGAGTAAATTTTTGATAATTCATTTGATGGGCAGTGTATGGGTCAGAGCCTGGTTCATCTGACTTTTTTGATTAGATAATGGTTTTATGGTGCAGAATTCAGTTTCCACAAGATTTTTTTCAAAATAATCAAAGGTGTCATTGGTAATGCCATGATTGGGTTGGTTGTTTTGTTGATAGTGGAATCAGTGGAATGATAAATTATTGTGATTTTGACACATTGTTTGTTCATTAGCTTTTATGTTGTTTTTGGGACTATGATACTCGGTCTCACCAAAAAAGAAAGTAATAGTTTATACTAGTCCAACATTGGAATTAGGTCAATACAACATAATACATCATAAAATTGAGAGAATGTGTTGTAAATTACTACAACATAGAGCTTTGTATGATTTTATATCTGTAGCCTTTGTATCATTTTGGGGGTGATTTCCACATTGATAAGGTTGCTATTTTACTTTAACATGATGTCACTAACCCCTGTGAGCTGACAAAGCATGGGAATTCCTTTCATAGATCCTTGGACATTGATGAAGATCAATTTGCACTTCATGTTCACATCTTAGTATGTGATGAGGTCATTATTGTCACTGAGCAAGTATACAACTGGACATCAAATCAATTGAAGGAGCAAACATCAAAACTAAATGTTGAAAGGTACAAGAAGTTTAATAAATTTACTTTGCATCCTGAGTTGTGACTTGATCAAGAATTATGAAGTACAAGGTCTGAAAAATTTCTTTTGCTGCCATGAGAAGTTCTTACAGAACTGGGATATGAGTATTCTCTCTTGAAAACAGGACAATAGCTCTTCCACCCAAATATGCTATTGCAAATCAGTTTGTCATTGTATCAATTCCAAGACTAATTGTGACAACTTCCCTTATTTGTGAGGAACTCAAAGGAAATGCAGATGAATTAGACCTGTCAGATGTCCCATGAGCAGCATTAAGCCCAATTATGACATATGGGTATGTAATTTCTTACTTTGGAGGATCAGTTGTAAATCTCTACTACCAACAAACTGATGCTCTTAATTAAAGAATTTATTATGTTCATTGTGTGCTCTGTGGCTACATGATACCAAATCAAAAACTGATTGAAACACAAATGGCTGGGAAATATTTGTTGGAGTCT
>JALLOT010015268.1:0-11131 GCA_036939595.1 Thalassiosira livingstoniorum
GTAAGTACGGTTGACTTTACCCTACAGTACGTAAAACTACTAACTACTACCATGATTTGTACTGTAGTTGTGTTACTGCAGTCACATATGCCAGATAATGTATCAGTATGCAACCACTCTTATGAAAAGAAATATGCAGCAGTCTCCAGGAATTCTGTTTCAGTCAGTGACAACCCACACAAGAAGAAATCTGCAGCCATGGCTACAGGCAATGCTGTTTCAGCCTGTGGCAAACCATACAAGAATAAACGTGCAGCCGTGGCTTCTGGGAATGCTGAATCAGTCTTGAGCAACCCATACAAAAAGAAACCCACAATTGTGGCTCCTGGCAATGCTTTTTCAGTCCACATCAACCCTTACCAGAAGAGAGCATTTGTTGCCTTTGGGAATACTAAACCAGTCCATAGTAACCCTTACCATAAGAAGCCCGCAGCTGTGGCTTTTGGGACTGCTGCATTTTTGCAAAGCAACTCTTATGAGAAGAAATCTACAGCCGTGGCCTCTCCGAATGCTGCATCAGTCCCAAGCAACCCTAACAAGAAAAAACCTCCACCCGTTGTGTGTGGGAATGCTACATTGGTCTGCAGCAACTGTTATTAGAAGAAGTCTGCAGTTGTGGCCTCTGGGAATGCTGTTTCAGTAGGTAGCAATCCTCACCAGAAGAAATCTACATCTGTTGCAATTGGGGGTGCTACATTATTCCAAGAAGACTGCTTATGATAGAATCCTGGTGGAAAATAAGAAAAGCTCAAGAGGAAGAAAAAATGAAATTTCCAATGCCAACATACAAAAAGATTATCCAACTGATGCATCAGACTTACTTCATTTTGCGCAAGACGAATCTTATCCGATAGTTGCAGCAGCTTTGCAGGAAAGGAAAAGGCAAACAAATGAGAATATCCTCGATCTATGGTATCTACATCAAAACCCAATGATGATGACTGTGGAAAATCAAAGTCATTCTTGAGTGAAGTGTTAGAGCAAAAGGCTGGTGTGTTAACTCTGCTGCTCACACATCTAAACAGAAATACAATACTGCGAGTGCTGCTCTATCAAAGGCTAGTGTTTCCTTATCTAAGTCACATACTGGTGAAATAAAAGAGACAGGAAGGAAATCAAGTGCCAAGCCAATTGCGAATTCTTACAAACAATCAGCTGAGAAGAATGTCAATTATTTTGAAGACAAATATTCAATTTGGGAAGATGCCACTGATAGGTTTGTGATTGAAGCCGAGTTGAAATTGAATCACAAGAATGATCATGAAGACCCAGAAGTGATAAAAATTCTTTCAGATGCAACTAGCAATGAAACGAACAAGCAAGAAGTACTAGAAATTCTATCAGATGCTTCGAATGAAATTGGATATGCATGGGATGGGGATGAAGAGATGTTTGATTCTGAAATGAATGCTTCTTGTGTTGTAGCAGAAGGAGCATACTTTGATATTGCTCTTGAGTGTGAACGTGCAATGATGAAATCGAAATACCCGCAGTTCGAATTCTAGACAAAGATGCTTATCAGGGAGAAACAATCATGTGGGAGTCATTTGGGGGGTGTTGTTTATGTTTTTTCTTCATGTAACTGGGTGTTTGTCAGATTAAATTGTCAATGGCATAGTAGAGTTTACTCATTTTTGTTTTGTTTCTACTGGTATTTATTCAACAGATTTTCATTCTACTCTTCATTTATTTGCTTATGAGGGCAAGGATATTGTCTTGTGATAACTGCAGACATTGTCAGAGTTTTGATAATATGAATGACTGTCTTCAACTCCGTAGCGTTGGATCAGAAAAGATAGTGAAAAGAAAAACTAATTTGAGGAATATTCAATTCTATAAAGAAGACAGTCCAAATCACTGTCAATATTGACTGTGCAATGAGTGCAATCTGTTTTTGAATCATGACCACAACCGTAGTCAACTGAAGCCATGTCAATGGAAAAACATTTGGCCATCATTTTTGTGGGATGTTCTCACTGGTGTTGAAGAAGGAAGTGGCAGACAATTTACGGATGTGTATCCTCCAACTTATCTGTGGCAGTTCATACCTCAAAGTTTGAGAAAATGCTATTGGCGTAATTTGAAGTATGTGAGGGGTAATCAAAACCAGCTACTGTATCGTCAATGTTCTGAGTTCACTCCAAAACCACTTTTCTATGACAAGACAGAAGTTATTCGAGATATCAAGTGCGATATGGAAACAAGTACTTGCAAAAGCCTCATGCATTGTTTAAAAGTCCCAAATAAGCAAGGCAGACCAAACATCATTCCCGATGTGTTGTGTCCATGGGGATGCTCTGAGTTTTGTTATAAAACAGGAACAATCAATTTTGGCATTCTTATGCAGAGGTACTTGAGAAAAGTGAGATTGAATTTGGATACTTCGACCATGAAAGAGCTGTATAAAATTGAAACTTCTTGTGACTATTATCTTAGAAAAGAATTGGATTACGACTGTGTGCTCCTCAATGATGACTGGAAAATTGAACCGTGTGTCTTTCAAGACAATGAGGAAGGGATCGTGGCTCTCACTTGTGGTAACCACACCAGCACAGGCAATCGTAAACGGCTTCATATGTTTCCACCACGGAAGCCCCAAGGGCATAATCTTTGTGCCACAGATCCTGATCAATTAAGTCCTTGTGTAATTCAATCCAGGGGGAATAAAGCAGTTAGAGCAGGGGCGTATAGTGATTCGTTTTCGGTAAAAGTCCAACTGGCTGATTTCAACGGGGTAGATACTTCCAATGTCGCTGCAAAAGGTAGATTCAGTCATGGGTCAGTAATGCTAGCTCAAGATGAAGAGTTATCAGTTGCAGGAAGATCGGATATTAATGCATTGCTGTCAAGGGTTGTTGATGAAGGAGATGCCCCTCAACTATTTGCAGATACGACTAGAAAGAAAGCGAAACAAGAATATCCCAGAGGCAGTCTGAAAAAGTATACTCAAGGATCCACCTATGTGACACTCGACGATAACATGTTACTCCATATTGCAAGTCGTGATGGATGCATGCTTGATTTTATTGTGTGGGAAGTTAATCCTACCCCACGAGATGTGTTTGAACGGATGCAACATCCCTGGCTCCCAACCATCAATTTCGTGCAAGTGGAGGATGGAGATGGTTATGGCTACCCGTTCAAAGCAATCAAGAGATATTCCAAACCTGTCATGTCGAAACCAACTATGCTTTGGGCTTTAAGTTCTGTGGTTATGGGTTGCAAAGAAATATGGGAGGCTATGCTCAAAAAAACAACACCATTTCATCACAATTCATGGGAGGGTCATATGTTGACACATCTTCAAACAAACTATTGCAAGTTTACTGACTTCAATCCTTTGAAAAAATTCCCTTTTGATAGAAAGGATGTGACTGGTGCTAACCTCATGAGAAAGATCGAAGAACGAATGCCCGAAGAATTAAATGAGATGGATGCAGTTGGAACTTTCAATGGTGATTTGAAGTTTAGTGAAGAATACTGGAGAAGTTGCTTCAATAAAGATGAAAATCCATCAATCATGATAGTTTCAGATGTTGAAGACGATGCCCTGAAAAGTGAAGAAATGAGTGAGAAAATAGTAATTGTAGTTGGGACTGGGCTTCCAAAAGAGCGTTTTTGTTGTGATGATGGACATCACCACTGTGGATGTCGAACAGGAAAAGGTGTTGCACACTTTGGGGGGGGGAAATACGAGTTGAGAGTTCTTTTGGGATTGACTCGGTACCTTGGAAGTGGGAATGAAATTGACTTTGATGGTATTCGTTTTGTGCGACATGGAAATGGTTTTGACAAATGGTGGACACAAGAGAGAGGAAGGAAAGGTGGTGAAATCATGCTTCAGTATGATAAAGACGACATTTTCCAACCAGATAAGTGGGACACTTTCGAAAGCATTGTGCAAGTCTATGTTAAAGTCGAAATTGATTCAAAGATTGAGCAACATCGGGAAGACCTTCACAAGTCACTTGGGGGTCAGGTTCATGTTAAGTGCAGTTGTAGTGGTTGCCCTTTGATTCCATCGGGAAAAATGGATGTCGAAAAAGAAAGGTGCATGAAGCATGATTGTAACAGAAGGGAGTCGTTTGTATGTCCAAAGCTTTTTTGTAGGACAAAGTTTTGTGCCCAATGTTTCAACAAGTTTGACAGTAGTAGTGTCACTATGGTGAATCCACCTGCTCCTGACTTTAATGGCAATGTCGAGATAGATGATATGTCAGAAAGTTCTGACGAGGCCTCACATCAAAATTTGTATCAGGACATGCAAGCAACACGATTGGCCATGGAAGACTTTGTCAACGGAGATGATGACTATGCCGAATTTCTGACAAGGTCCAATTACGATGCTGTTGATGATGCTGGAAGAGACAACGATCCAAATGTGCGAATATCTATGCCCCACACTGAAGCTGGAGATCTCCCAGTTGAATGTGTTCATAAGAAAAAGAGTTTAGAATCTGTTCCTTGCCATGTCATTCTGAATCAAGTTGGAACACTTTGCACTCGCTACAAACATGACATTACAGGTACAAGGTTGCAGCAGAATTTCATCCAAAAGATTGTATCTAATGTCAAGGGAAGAAGCATGCCTTTACTGTCTCCAAGTGCTTCTCTGTTTCCAAGACATTTTTATGCGCAAGCAAGACATGATCCAGGAGCGATTCTAGGAGCAAACCCGCTTTGTACCTATACAAATGTTTCGACAAAATTTGGATTTTGTAGTCAGTTGATCAATGGGAGAAGTACACTGAATAATCACGCATCATCGACTAGTTCTGATCCGTCATATGTTAGTTTCATTTATGATATCTTGGCAAATCTGGCTGCTAATAATATTGATTCTAGGTTGATTCAACGGCACGGGTTTAGAGTTCATGAAAACAAGGGTATTGGAGTTAGGGGTAGCAATGAAGATTTCTTGCACGAGGGTGTTGATTCTCATCAAATGGCAATGAACATTGCTGCTACACAACTTTATGTTGAGATGGATTACTTCATTACCTTAACTCTCAACCAACGGAAACATCCAGGGATAGCACCTCTGTTTGCATTCAAAGAGAGCGGTAAATGGAAATCAAAAATACGAGGATACTATGAAATGACTGAGATGCAGCAGAAGGAAGTGGAAAGATCGTATGGTAACAGTTACATGTTCATTTTGAGTAGATGCTGGAACGAAGTCGCCAAAATGGTTATAGATTTTTTGATCGAGGGCCAGGACAGTTGTATCAGAGATGTCCTTCATGCTGTTGTGAGAAGGGAGTTTCAAGAAGAACTGATGGCCAAAGGCAACGTAGAACACTATCACGCCTTGTTTGCAGTCAAGAAACGTAACATATCTCCAGCGACGTTAGAATTACTTCAAGAACTGGTGCGGAGTGATGTGTTGAGCCTGATTGAGACAAAGAAAATTCCTGAGTACATAGACAAGGGCCTTATGAATGACTTTGAAGAATGGTTCGAGCTGACAGATCTTGCTGGTGAAATCCTTACACATAAATGTTCAGATCGGTGTCAAATGCGAATTGGGGAGGATAAATTCAGATGTCGAAAAATCCATCCTGTTTTTGGTAGAGAAAATCCAATGGAAAATGAGCTCGTAGACGTCAGTTTTAAATTCAGTGAAGAAACAATGGATGCTCTGGAGTGGTGTGGTTTGTATCAGCCTCCGGATCCTGGTGGCATTGGAAAGGGCAGCTTTACGGATGATATGTTTAAACCAGCAAGACATTTTGGAAGAGTTCATCCTTTGGCAACTTGCAACATGTCTCCTACAATTGGTGAGCTTTTTTTAATGACAAAATCCATGTGTAATGTCCAAGTGTTGACTGGAACAAATGGTTGTGCTAGGTACCTTGCAAAATACCTGGCATATCTTGATAAAAACAAAGAGGTAGTTTTTTGGGCTGATGCTAAAAATGCATTGAAAATGAATGGAGAGACAAACTTTCTTCACAACACAAAGATCTCCACTTCGAAGTATAACGAGGAAAAGGCAAAGATGAAATCCAGGGGGAAAGACCATCCACGCGGTAGGGCGGTTCCTGTAACTGAAATGTTACAGCTCATTCAAGGTTACCCTGATGTTATGACGACTTTCAAATTCGTCGGGATCTGTACTAAGCCATATGAAATGCGCGCAACAACTCTTGTGAAACTCAACCATGTTGGGGCCTTATTGCGACCGGACAAGTCTAAATCACATGATGTTCAATCTACTGTACCAGCATACGAAATTGCTTGTGCACGCAAAAATATTCCTCTCAAGTGGCGTCTCACAGATGATCAAAAATTGCTGTTCAAATGCAATGGAGTTAAAAGTAACGTCTACGACAAAGTAACTGAATTCGGATTTAGGCCTCCAATATTTCTCAAAATGTTCAGACTCCTTGGTAATTATTTTCGTTGGTTTTTTATTGATAAAAAAAAAGTTCTCTCTCCTGATGAAATATGTTCCATGTTGGATCCTAGAAATCCTTTGAAAAGCCCTTGGATAGATGCCATTGGAAGAATTGTGAAAGTAAGACGGAAAGCTTTCCCTGAGATTATGGAATATTTGCAAACTCTTGATGCTTGGGGCAGGGAAGATTCTGTATTGTGGGATTTGGAGGACCTATTGTATGAACTTTCAATGGGGAGAGGGAATCAACATGTTTATGTTTGTGACGACAATGCCAGAGATTTACCAGTGCCTGTATACTCCTCGGTTGTTCCTACGAATACAACTGCCTTCATCCTCCACATGCTACTTGTGTTGGGATCTTTTGAAACTGAAATGGATTTTAGAATGGTCACATGTGTGAGGGATGCTTTCATAAATGCCGGATTAATCGATGAGGCGACTGATCCTGCCAGTTTAGAACATAATGCCAAGAAATTAGCCAGATTGGCGATAACGAAGGTTCTGAAGCTTCAACCTGTACCTATGCGGCGTTTGAATGAGTTCGTCCCAATTATCAAGAACTTATTTCAATCCATCATGATGAATGAAGAATATCCTTCAACAGAATTGCCACCATGCTTGTTAACCAGTGTACTGGATAGCCACGACAAAGAACTTCAAGATTTTTGGGAGCAACGAAAAACAATATTGTTAGATGCCCTAGAACACAATGTTGGAGCAATGTCAAATGCACCAACTCGTGAGGCAATTATGAAAGCCACTATATCTGAACCTATCCCTTGGGATCTTAGTGGTAATTTTGTTCCTTTTCAAGGTCAGAACGAAACTTCTTTCAATGAGCAACATCTTGCAATAAGTGTTGGCGAACGTTCAATTAAAAAGTATATGACGCAGTTTGGTGTTGAAGCAACTTTGACAACAAAAGGAACCATCATAGAAGGAGCAGCTGGTGGCGGCAAATCTTTTACAGGACTAACGCTTGTTCTTTTTGCAATGTCACAAGGTTTGCGAGTAATGTCAACAGCGCTCATGTCGACAAGAGCAATTGGAGTTGGAGGCATTCATAGAGATAAGTTATTTGGACTTCCATTTCGAAAATCTGGATCGATTCATCGGATCGCGGAAGTAGCTATAGACAAGTTGCTAAGGAAAACAAACTTAAAACATCTTCATTGCTTGCTCACAGTGGACGTCCTTTTTATAGATGAACTTGGCCAGTGGTCGGCTCAAGAATTCAGCGTCCTTGATGTCATTTTCCGCAACCTTCGACGTACAACTTTGCCCTTTGGTGGTGTTCACATTATAGCAACCATGGATCATAAACAACTGGGAGAGATTCAAGGATTACCACTGTTAATGAATACCTACATACTCACTCACTTCCACCTTATTAGACTCACTAAATCTGTCAGAGCCAGAGCGGATGTACAGTTTCAACTACTTCAGGATTACACAAGAATGTCTCCAAATGAACTACTCTCAAACCCTGAGCATGAAAAAGAATTCAAAAGATTGGCCAAACAAACACTGACCATAGTGCAATCTTGGGATGATGAACAAATAACCTCAGATGTCATTCGCATGTATGCTAGAAAAAAACCTGCAAAAAAAGCATCACACAATTACATCGATTCTTGCATAAGGGAATTTCGTAATAACAACATCCCATTTATCACCAGCACATCAGAAGACTACGAAAAAATTCATGGTTCAAGGAGTGAATACAAGCAATCACATAGACAAGAAATTAAAGATCTTCTAAATCATGGTATGAAAGAACCAGAAATCCTTCTCTTTTTTACTGGAGCTTACTTCGAAGCTACCGTAAATGTAGAGGGTCAATACTCTCAATCGCAAATTTTATACATGCTCGACATACCAACCATCGACGATATCAAGCACAAACGTGGGTTAAGTCTTTGGGCGTCTCCTTCAGGTTACAACACAATAGACACGACACACCATCTTACTCTTAACGAACTACAGGAACAAAAATGGACAAAGGTCCGCGTTGGACTTTCAAGAGAGACTGTCGTAACTTCGAGAAATATCATGGCAAAAAGAAAGCAATATGCATTGAAACATTTCGGTTATGGAACCATAAACGCACAGATGGGAAACACGATCTTGGGAAAGGGAGCGTGTCATTTCAGTAAGAGTTGCTCACCTTGGTCAAGCAACCAAGTCGTTGTTATTCTGACAAGAACGACAATTGGTAAAAATACAATTTTAGTCACGGAGGGAGACACAGACTGGGCTATTGACAAAATGTGGAGCCTTCTGACCACCAAAACTCACTGGACAGATCATGTCGATCAGTTGTTAGACAGGCTTAGCCTCAATAACAATATACAACAACAACAAAACACACCAGCAGTTGATTTTACTGAAACGTTTCCATATCGAACGCACGATATCACCCTCCCGAACAACACTACAGGATACATTTATCTGCTTGCATCGATCAGAAACTTAAGACACACATATGTCGGTCAAACCGATTGTATTGCAAGAAGATTTCGGGAGCACAACTCTGGCAACGGAGCGCAAGGAACCGAAGATCCAATACATCGTCCTTGGTGTGTTGCAAGTTATATCTGTGGTTTGGACCACATGTCCGTTGCTCATCGTGTCCGACTAGAACGGCTTTGGCAGTCGTATATCCGCTTACAAATACAGCGCGGAAATGATAGCATAGAAGCAAGGATTAACCAAGGCGAACGCATTGTTGAGGAATACAACGAAACATGTCCACATCCGGAAAATAGAATTCGTTTCATGATTACATTGCGACGTCGAAACAATACTTGACATGTTATATATCATTGCGTTTCCTCTATGTATTTTGATATGCATTATTTTCTATATCTGTATTAATATTAGTAACAATTTAATTGTTGCATGGTTCTACTGCTTGCTGCGTCCTTTATTTACAACTCACAATGAAAAGCTAAGCTATAATAGTGATTCGCTATGTCATAGAGGCCACAATATCTAAAACTTGTGTAACATATTACTTATCAAATAGGAGAGTAGCTAAGTATAGTACTTCATATGATATAACCTACTATGTGGATTTTACTTACATTGGTACATACGCACTTTTTGTACTATTTTTGAATAGAAAAAATTAAAAAAATTAATTTTTATTAGACTTACCCTCATATCATACCCTACAATAAATAAGTACCTAACATACCTTCCCTATATTATTACTTCATAGCATCAGTATGTAGAATATTAGTGTACATCCACTACTGTGACAGCATATTTGATTATATATTTGCCAGTTTCACGATCCTACATAACACACTAACTTCACAATAAATGTCTCTGTGCAAGGAGACTATTACACTGCCATTGTATGAAACCTATACACATTTGTTTAATTTGAAGCCAAGTTAGAAGTAATTGTTGTACAAGTTTTTCGAAGCCATGGTTCAAAGCCGTTGTTCAAAGATATTGTTTGACATCATTGTTTAAAGCCTTTGCTGAGAGTTGTTCTTCTAAGCCATTGTTAGACTGTTTGATGACTGATGATGACGCTGTTAATTGAAGCCTTGACTCTAAGCCTTGATTCAAAGGCATGGTTCGACGCGTTGTTTCAAACCATAGACGAAAACCATTGTTGGATTAGATTGTTGGAAGCCGTTGTTCGACGCCATTGTTTCCAGACGTTCTTCGAGCAGACTTTCCAACGCCGTTGATCTATGTAGTTATTAGACGCCGTTGTTGAAGCCATTGTCGAAGCCGTGGTTCGAATCCGTGGGTTCGAAGCCATGGTTCGAATCTGTGGTTCCAAGTTGTTATTTGATGCTGTTGTTGGAAACCGCTGTTAAAAGCACTGACAAATCGCATTACAAAACTCATTTCTTTGTCTCACATTTGTTGTAGGTGATTTTACAAAATGGAAATTAATTATGAAAGAATTTTCCAAACCGTGGAATCCGATGTAGAACTTCGTCGAAACCCCGAGAACCGTCATCTCCTTGATGCCGTGGTCAACCGTGTTCATACATTGTTCTCAGAGGACAACATGGTGGAACTAAACAGCAACAGGTTCGTTGTCCCAAATTGGTATTGGACCCCCACGCCCGATATGCACGACGACCGACAATGGGAGAACTTAAGGATGACTTATTTGGATTTCTGCGTGTTTGCCGCAGCTCTGCGAGAAATCAGAGACGAACGCCTTAATGTTCGTGCTTTGGCAAATTTTGAAACTCACAACGGAGTTAGATATTCCGAAAGATACCATGTTGTAGACTGGGGGGAGATGGAGCGCCCCCCTCGCCGTGTATTCTACGACCGCTTTGCGGGGGTTTGGTCAGGTTTCCATCACGAATTAGTGGTGAATTATCACGACCTTGAGCCATACCGCAGGAGATTCCAGCGAGTGTCAGTGGGGTTGCGCACTCGCCCCTTGATGACTCCCGATGGACGGATGCGGGTTGGTCCTGGTAGTCCATGGAGTAATTGCATTACTTATGCAATCAATACTCGTGATGCTGTCTTGGGTCCTATTGATCCGACGACCATGTATGCTCAGATTCTAGAAAGAAGACCCGGGTGGGAAGGGCACACCCCTCTGCCCTCTCGGATGATGTCCCAGTCTGGACAACCAGATCGTTTGGCTCACCCAAGTTTTTTTGACATTGATTCTCCGTTGTTGCAAGCTGCTCTTATTGCTGCTTGGGAGGGGGCTTTTGATGCTGAGTTGAGTGAGGC
>JALLOT010015455.1:0-10299 GCA_036939595.1 Thalassiosira livingstoniorum
TTAAGATTTGCATAATAAAACTAATTATAGAGCAAGTATTGAGCTTAAGCCCCACAAATACTCGGATTCGTCAATTTTCCATGGAACAGACTGAGTACTTGTACACATTTTATGTTATTTAGACTCTTTCTAAAGAAGTAGTATGTAAGTAAGAGATGTGGTAAGATGATCCACCTGCATCGCTGTGAACTGCATTGCCCAGTTTCTCGTTTTCAATTATTTTTTTATTTTTAGAGCAGTTACACAGTTTCAAAAATAATCAAAATAAAAAAAGCCCAAATTAAATTAAAAACATGTAATTTATAATTTGGAAAAAAATGCCATAATTATTCCAGAATCTCATCATTAATTTTCAGATTATCAATGGTCTGTGACCAATTACTACAATTGGCCAAACTCCAATTTCATTAAACATTCAGCTTGCAGCATCATTATTTGTCATTGTCTTCATTCCATGCAGATGATCAGGTCCAGACTGGCAAGTAAATTACCATTCTTTTTATTGTCACAGTTGCATTTGAATCACTGCCAGACGACCAATCTTGTCCAATCTTGCCAGCTTCCAAACAACAGATCTTGTCAGTAAAGCAATGGCTGCTTCTGGTAACAAGGGTGATATCAATGGTGATGGAGCAGCTTGTCATAATTTTGGCAGCAATGGCAACCATCAACAATGGTGACCCCATCAGTACATGATAATATTATGTGGCGATGTAAGGTTTGCTACCTACTCTACTTAGAGAGGTAGCAAGTGAAGCTCAATCTAAAACGACCTCCCTCTTTTTTCTAAGAAAAGTGTTTTGGGTAACATTTATTTTTCCATAAAAGGGTGTCTTTTTTATTACTAGATCCTATTCACAGATCTACTTAAGCCATGTTCAAACAGAACCCATCAGGAGTGACTCCTACTACTCAAGGGGTCAAATTTAGCAAATCATACCTAAAAAAATCTATTTTTTCTGCTCTTTCCAATGCTGCCATCTATAACGGTAATGGAGTAAGTGTTGCCACTGTAAAAATTAATGAAATAGCTCGCCAATTCAGTTTGGAGAGGTCCTGGCATGAATTGCAGCCAATGTTGAGGTAACAGTTGTTAGGAAGCCACCAGTTGAAAACAGAAGCAGAATAGTGTAGTTGGCAGAATGAAACACACAGTGTATTGAGGTTGCTGGTTCAGGAGTGGGATCTGCAAGAACATGGCAAGAAGACACTTACCGGGTTCTTTCTTCTGGTGTAGGAACTCATATGATCTTTTTTGGGATGTATGATGAATTCTTGGTCGTGCACTTGCGCTCGTCTGTTGTGACACAATCTTGATGCTCAAGTAGGAGTCTAAAATAATAGTCACCAGAAAACTTCAAAGGCCATTAACTCAATAAAGTTTTGTAAAAAATAATAGGTTATGAGCTCCTGCTCTGACGGCTCTGTTTGAACATGGCTTACTTATCAACAATGGTGGATGCCACCTCAATGGACCTTGACCATGGCATCATTCAATGGTATGGACCTCTCAACCATGATGGATACCATGGAAGAAGCTAACATCTTTGGGGTTTCAAAGATAGGATCTTGCAATACATCTATTAATTTTAATAAGCCTCTAAGTCCATAAGTACCAGTAGTTGTCAAAAAGATAGCCAGGTGATTGGATTTTGTATGGGGACATCACTTTTTTCTACAAACATGTACAGAATGACTGTTTGTCATCATTCTCAGATTTCTTGTGTCTCAAGGGTATTGTATGAAGTCAAAAGCTTTTGAGATATGAAAGGCTATAGTTAGAAAAGATTGGAAGGGTAGTTGTCAAAAAGATAGTCAACTTACACAAAATTATTTTTCCTGTATAGTTAATGCTTTTAAATGTAAGATTTTGTGTTCACAACCAAATCCTTGATATCATCATGATGACGACTAGCAAAAACTACATGTTCGTGCTGTTTTTGTTCAAAACACACACTTGCATTAGGGAGCAAACCTTGAACCAAAATAGAAGTAAGCACAAAAATGGATACATATATCCTTCTTGCTATATAGAAATAGTACTTTCTATGGAGTTGGCTATAAATAAGGTTCACTTTCAACTTGGCTATCTTTATGACAACTACTGAAAGTGACCTGAACAGCTTCACTTGGCCAACAACTACACAAACCAGTAATATGCTAGCTAAATTATGTTATAGCTGCTGTCATCTACCAGCCACGGTGTCTGTTATGAAAGTTTTGCCATCCATTTTTGAATGAACTAAGCACTAAGCACACTAATCATCAGTCATGGTCAAGGATAATAGTTCTTTGTATTGGTGACAATGGAGGCAGCATCTCTGTAAAGAAATCAGTAAATTTGTAGCAGTTTTGGGAGTAATGGGATTTTTGACTGTCATTTTGGTGCAAAAGGCGTGCTGGGATACCACAGGTATCACACTTACATGAGTGAGAAGGTAATAATGAGAAGAATTCGAATTTGATAATCAGAATTCTTACACACAATTACAGCCCTTAATCCAACATTTTTAAAAAAATGTTTTTTACAAAACAGAAAGAGCAGAAAGCAAAGGATGTCCAGACAACTTAGTATTGTACTACTTAGGAGTAACCAGTACAATACCTATTGTACATACCTTACAAATGAGAAAACGTGCATTATTATTTTTTACTAAAACTAACCTAGGTACCTATTCGTATTGTACTTCTTATGTTGTTGTAAGCCAACGCCATGGTATGGCTCAGAGCAAGTTTTTTGGGTCTCCGGAGTTGCAAATTGCAAATACTCTGGAGACAACGGCACAGATTTGGGGACTCAAGCTCAGTGGACTTACCTATAAACTAGGTAGGGAAGGATTGGTGGGAATATTTTTAAACTGTGATATTTTTTGGCCTTCTTGGGAATAGCATGAATGTACTTACTTNTTGGTGGGAATATTTTTAAACTGTGATATTTTTTGGCCTTCTTGGGAATAGCATGAATGTACTTACTTTTTTTTATGAATTCCCAGACACAAAAATGCATGATTTTATGTCGTTGACACTGGTACAAAAGAACATAGAAATGTCTTCTCCAAAAAATGATGTTTAGTCAACCCATACCATTTACTGCATACTATTCTAACTTTCTGCAATAGAAATACTCCTATTATTTATGCCCTATGGTAGAAAACACATGCAGAATATTCAAAAAATAATCAAGCTGATTTTGCAAAACCAATTCCAAAAATAAAATTTTGCTTGAGTACAATTAAAACTTGTACTCCCTTTTAACCCATTTCTGCCAGATTTTTTTAGAGCCATAACATTGCCAAAATTGCTTAAAAATTGCTTCTTAACTATGTATGGTATTGTAAAGACTTCGCTTAGAAGTGTCCATAGTCTTGCCATTGATCTAATGATCCACTGCCAAAATTGGCATCGAAAATCAAAAAATCTAAAAAAGTGTGCAAGTCTAAGATTTCAGATGATTTTCACAAAATAAACGATATTTTCTTGCAGCTCCTTCTCCTATTTCACCAAAGCTGATTGAAAATTGCCTGTCATCATGGGTCATGACGTCTGTCTGTCCTCAACACTTTTAATAAATCATTTTCATTGTAAAATCCCAATAAATTGTCACTGTACGATCCACAATATACTTTTTGGGGGTAGAAATGCCATTCTGAGTCAATTTAGCATATCAGTTATGCCCCTAGTGGGCCAGAACATGGTGTTCTGAAATCGTTTTCTAAGCAGTTTACAACTCTGTACACTGTTCATTAAAGGTGTACAGATCTGTACTCTGTTGGCAGAAATGAGTTAAAGTTACAATTGCTAATGTGCTAAGTTTAAGATCTGCTTCAACATGAAAACTGGAATGGCTGCTGCAGCCTCGTACATTTTTCTTGTCACTGCCTGAACAAATCGTACCTCCACCACATGTCTCCCTCTCCTCCCAATCATTTCTCATCACAATAAAGCATTTATTGCACCGATTCAAAAAATGGTTCTTCCAAATCCATAGTGCATTCACACTACCATTCAGCACCTTAACAGCACTCAGGGCTGCTATCGAAGCTTCCAGAGCCATTGTCACATCTTGGTTGCTGCCCTACCTAGTCACATCACCAAATGCCATGCCGCACCTACCTCTGCCTTCAACCCACCTCAAATCTTAACCCCTTGTCATTGAGGGAGATGGCATTGTTGGAAACATTGGAGGCACCACAATTTGCATCTCAGGCAAATGATGCATCTCAGGATTCATCGTTGGACAAAGAGTCAATATTGGGTCCAGTTTAGATCCCGTATTCATCAAGGGGGTATTGTCAGTTGCCTTTGGGATGGCTAGATTGGTTAGGCTGTTTCACAAAGGAAGATGAAGGCGACAATTAAGGCACAGAGAACACAAAATGTTGAGAGCATGAAGGTTTGTCAGACTTCATGAGGGTGTGAATTGTAAATTATTTTATGTATAGCATAATGGCATATGGTGTATTGTCCAGAGGTGTCTGTCCATCAAAGTTTAAAAACTACTGGCACATGAATATTGCTTAATATTGAAACTATTCAGGCACTGGTTTAAAAAAAACAGTTTGTACCTAAATTTTTATTATTGAGGTGTAGATTTTTGGTACTCATCTACTTACAGGGATTGGAGTAATTTTTTAATCAAAAAATTGTTCCTAATGCATGTACTCCATAAGTACTTTTGGTACATTAATTCATTACTTGTATGCACCTTACCATTTATTTATTACACCCTGATATTCATATTGATAAAGTTTTAGTCTTCATAAATTTTGAAAAACCTCTGGATCCAAAAGGCTCTTGAATGGAGGAGCAAAAAATCTCTCCAGCAATTATGTGAACTTTCTATTTTTGTACAAAGAATGACAACATCTTGCAAACTTCACCATAACCCTTATATTTGACAATAATTTTGAGTACCATAAATATTTTTATTTTCTAAAAATTAGTTATAAATTTACCTTATATCATCAACTTTTATTTGGTGCATCAATGGTCTCATAATTCCCTGTTTTGGTTGACTTCTAGATTTGTTAAAAAAGTGAGTTGAATTAGTGCTAAATTTGGGTGCATAGCACAGGTGCTGTTTAACAAATATATTAATGGCAGTGAAGAGGAAATTGAGGCTGGTTGTGATATGGTTTCCAACATTTGCTGGAAGGTTTTCCTTAACTGTGTGGCTACTAAATATAAAAACTTGGTTGCAAAGATTGATTGGGATGGATTTGGTTCTATCAATGCCCAGATGACTGCTTTAATAAATCAAATTAAAGGGTTTAAAAAGAAAATCGCTGGAAACACAACAGCTCTCACTAATGCCAACATTGCATCTGGTCCTAAGAATGGTCCTTCAAGTTCCAAGATGACAATAAGATGGTAGGAAGTGGGGCCAAAGTCT
This sequence comes from Thalassiosira livingstoniorum, assembly GCA_036939595.1. Taxonomy (NCBI): domain Eukaryota; phylum Bacillariophyta; class Thalassiosirophyceae; order Thalassiosirales; family Thalassiosiraceae; genus Thalassiosira; species Thalassiosira livingstoniorum. The sequence continues at coordinate 5,393 of JALLOT010015455.1, forward strand.
GCATTGCTATTGTCAAGGTTGGCCCAACTATCACTTACAAAGGATGAACCTTGTATTGGTGCCCTCAACACAACATCCAGAGGGAATTTTGGTAGTCTTTTTGTCTACAATAAGCCCAAGAATCAAAATGAATGGCAAAAGAGAATCAATGAATTCAATGAAAAACACCAAGGAAAAAAGACTCGTGATAAGCCTGATTGTTCTGCTTGCTACCAATTCAGATAGTGTTGATATGACTGCCAAAATGGAAGAAGTGCTTTGTACAAAGCTTATGTTTAGTGATGTGGATGCTGAAACATTCTACAAGGATATGCAGAAAAAAGGTTGGCCTGGAGATCAGGGTTATGCATAAAATAAAATTTGCATTACTCTTCTTATTTGTTACATTGGTCCAAATGGCCATAAATTTACTAGTTCCCCATCAATGTAGTTTTGTCACTTTGGCTCTAGATTCCTTTATGCACCATAGATCTAAGTTTTCTCACTGATTCTAGCATAGCATAACTTATTCTCTGTTGTCCATTGTCCATGATGAAGCTTTGTTTATTCTTCATCAACCTATCTCATGAGATGATTGCATTGTACTTCCTGATGATTATTGTCTATTGCATCATTTTCACCTTTAGGAATGGTCACTTCATTTTCCAACCATGACTTTGGTGGGTTTGTTTGAATCATTCCTTCTTTGTTAGAAGTGGATGAATTCTTTGTCAGATTTTTGCTGATCCAGGAGTCAATAAGTTCTATTTTTTCATTGATGAAATTGACCCACAAAGGCAACCTTGATGACTTTAGTATCTTAAATCCATATGGCTTTGGACTACTCATCAGAAGAAATTCTGTGATCAAAACAGTTTGTTTTGGACTACCTTCTCCAACTCTTGAACAGAGATATGTTCATGTATTAAGCATGTTAGACAAATTGTCTATTCCAATGGTCAGTTCAAGGTGCGGTTATTTGCTCTGCAGACTACACCAAAATTACAGTATCAAAAGCCTTAGTGGAGGCATCACAAAACCAAAAAGAAGAAAAGAGGAATCATATGTTTAACGGTCACTGTCAAAATTATTTTTCTTCTCTACCTTCTACATGTTATTCTGCACCTTACTTATGTGCTCATACCAAATATAGAAGGGCTTTTGACATTGATGAGAGAGTTGCAAAGCTCAACAAGGATGTCCAATCCTTCAATACCAATTCAAACACAGTTCTTTGTGACAACATCACCAACATCCACATTTGCAGAGATTGCTCAATGTTTGTTGAAGAACTATGATCTGTTGTCAATCTTCATGTCACTACTATTGGCAGTAGAGGCCAACCATCATCAGGAATTGACACTGATCAATGGTCTAGGTATGACTGTAATGGAAGCATCACTCTTTTGAGTTGCACAACACTCTCTATTTTTCCCATTATCCAATGAGTATCCCAAGTGTCACCTGGTTTGGAAAAAACAGAGGAACTTGGATCCAAACCAAATGATTTTTTTGAAAAATTGTTGGAGCAATAAGGAATCTCTGTGTATCATCTATCACCCCAAATCAAACCTACCAGATCCAGATATGCTGGAATTCCACCACTTTTTTAACCTGCCATCAAGCTTTGAAGCCCTCACCACTCAAATCTTTAACAATCTGGTCCATCCAATCTACTTCTGTCTTTTTTACCATTGGCACAGGTCTGGACATGAACTATTATGATGATGATAAAATTGCAGCCAGTGTGTTGGCAACTGTGGCTGTCATGTTGGAAATATTAATACATTTGTCTGTTTTCAAAAACAGCAATTTTGTATGTGCTAATTTTATTAAAACTAACCATAACATACTGAATCCTACTACTTATGTTTTTCTAGGGCAATGTACTTCTACCTTCATACTAGGGAGGTACAATATTGCTTGCTCTGACTACAATACCTTAACTCTCCTTAACTACTACTTCACATACTTCTGTATGGTAGGAGTAGTTACTTTTTGGCTGGTAACTGCTGGAGGAAGGTATGTGTATTGTAGTACCTTAAATATCAGTAAGAAGATTTAGACTTAGCAGGTATTGTACTTGCAAAGAGTTAAAAAAAATGCAGGACTCTAGCCCCTTACTTACTTCTTAGGAGTACTTATCTCTTATTTGTACTTAGCTACTTCTACTTCTTATTACGCCTAATAGATTAGGTAGGTAGGTAGTGATGTAATTGGGTTGGTAGGTGGGTACATAGGTAGGTAGGTAGGCATGGGAGGGTGACGGATAGTAGTACAAAAGTAGTTAGATACATTTGGTAAAAGAATAAACAGATAAAAATATAGATGGTATGGAGTACATACATTATTGTGTAAACTGCAGTACAAAAATTCAAAATCAAGAAATGAACACAATGGAGCAAATCAAAAAAATTACACCAACACTAGAACTTTGGCTTGAGTAATTTGAAAATTATCATGAGTAATTTCATCAGTAAGTAGATCACTACAGCACATCACACAGATCAAATACAGACAAGAATGTATAAAGAACAAAAAAATGAATTTCCACTTAGACATTGCATGCAGCAAGGAAAAAATCATCATTTTTCAAATGTTGGTAACATCAAAACACTGTCACTATTGTATTCCCAATCCCCACACTTGTGAAATGCTTTTTTCTCCATCCAAAGCCTTTAGAACATTGTTGATTGTTGAGGTAAGTGTTTGATTGTCTTTTCTGTTATGAGTCCATTCCTGGTGATATCCAGGGGCCATATGTAATGTGACATTGACAAAATCTACTTTTGTGACTATTTCTGCCTCAGTAATTCTCAAAAACAACATTTTTGCCTTTGGCTATTGCATCCAGTCTTTACCACTTGCTGCATTTATTATTTAACAGGCAAAAGTGATGTTGATCAAGGGGGGAGAGGAGGTAAGAAAACCATCAAAGGTCTGTTTGATAGTATACTTACACTTACATATAGTAGTAGTAGAAAATTAAAATTTTAAAGTACATTTAGTTGGGCCATCACTTGCGAGTCGCTAAATTGCACCCCCGGGAGTGAAAGCTAATGTCTCACCCCTAGGAAAAGAAAAATATAACTACATTGAGTACCAATTAAGAAACCGTTAGAAACGCCGTAATGCGCTGTTGCCCTGGCAACAGCTCGGACCATAGTTTTTGTTGAGTGCGTTTTGCTATCAGTAATGTGGACAAGAGTTCCTGCTTGGCAGAAAGTGTCCAACCTAGAACTTTGTTGAGTGTGAAATCCCCCAAGAACGCCATCGAGGAACCAAGCCAATCAACCGCATGCTTCTTAAAGTCTGTTAATTCTCTGTTCACCGCAGCATGTGCTTCACGCTGTAATACATTCTGTTTGGTGTGTGATACATCATTGCGGCCATCCCAAATGGCTCGAAATAACACTGTCCATACTGTGTGAAGAATGACTGTAAGTTTGTCATCAACTTTGTCGACGTTGAAGTGCTTGAGGGCGGCTTTCCAATGCCACGTGAGTATGCCTCGAGGAAGAACATCTTGCCACCACGTCCCTGACGACAGCAATACTCGGAGAGGGGGGCAGAGGGGGTAATGGATATTGAATTCTGCATCTCCCATTAAGCTTTTAAGAATGTTCAGGAGTGGTAAGTACACTCCCGAGGGGATCTTTGACACAAATAATCTCTTCTCGGCAACTTTAAACGCTGCTGCACGAGTTTCGATCATGTAATGGATGTTTTCTTGGCAAAGATCGTCCATGAAGTTGAAGATGGAGTGAAGTAGGTGGGTAGAGAATCTCAAGGAAAGCCTGCCATCCAAATAGCCAGCTGCATCAAGTTGGGATAGATGATAAGTCAAATTATAAGGCAGCTGAAACCCAAAAGCAAACTCAAAAGAAGAAATTGGCCTGACACATGAATGGCTGTTATTTTGGAATTTGATGTCAAAATGGTGATGGAAAAGGTTACTGTTTGGGCAAGATTCGAAGGGAGGAAAGAGGCCTGAAGTGTCAAACACTAACGCCCCTGCAGTAAGCAATTTATCCATCCCCTCACAATGGAGAGAATATAATGGTTTAGCCCTAGAGGCTGCCAAACCAATTGATGCAGCAGAAACAGGAGAAGCAGTCATGGCTGGATCCATGGCAGAAAAAGAGAGGTCATTGTGAGCAAAGCTCAAGCTGTAAGGAGCTGTGTTAAAAGGAGTCCACAGGAAATCCTGGATAGGACAAGAGTGTCAGCTTTCAGTCGCCATATGTAGGAAAACTAATGTCCAGTTGAGAGAGACGCCATCCGTCCTTCATAAGAGCACACAAAAGCTTAGCATGTGCTGATGGATCATTATTGGCATGAATGATGAGGATGACAGTCTGACGATGATGCTGCAGTCAAAGTGCATGGATTATGAGGAGTTGCAGACTCCAAAACTCAAACAAGGGAGTCAAAGTAGCAAACCTGTGCGAATGACACAGATAGCCATGGATGATTCTGGAGTCATCACTGGTGCAGATGTGATTGAGAAGGCCTCTCGCACCATCAAAGACATGTGGACAGTCTGCTAACTCCTTGAACATAGAACACCCAGTTGGATATGAGTTGGCTGCCAATGCAACACACAATGTTAGTGATGGGTCACAAGCTGAAGCTAAAAAATGACCACTGTTGAAAGAGTAAACAGCCCAAGACCAAATCGTAATATCAATGGCTGCTTGAGGAATGACATTGTTGTTGATGTTCAAAACAGGAACAGGTGGGTCCAAAGGCATGGGCGTAGGGTTAGTCCCAAATTGAACTGGGAACACTGCCAATGATGAAAGCCCATGCAAATCATGGACAATTATCTCAGTCAAAGCTGACATAGCAGAAATGACCAAGCTGACTGCAGCTTTGGACTCTTTGTGGTGAATTCTTGGACCACGGTAGTTTGGCATGTTCTCTGG
>JALLOT010015582.1:0-10204 GCA_036939595.1 Thalassiosira livingstoniorum
CGCATGTTTTATGAATTCCGTGCTTGAAGTCCTTGCAAACGATCCCTTGTTTCTTTCAAAGTGGCACAATACGCCGCATAGCCTCACATGCCAAAAGGAGATTTTTGACTGCACAGACTGCATGGTGGAGACTATCTTGCATCATATGCATGCCAATCCAGCGCAAAGTACCACAACTTTAAAGATCAAGAAATTTCATCAGTTTTTTCGCTCGATGCTGTATTCGGCTGAACATGCAACAGAAAGTAACGATGCAAATGATTTTTTTCTCCGCATCAAAGGACTGTCTGAGGAAACCAATGCACAACTCGATCAACGAAGCCCATTTGAAATGTTCAATGCCCATATCGAATATTTTCCAAGATGTCCTAATGAGTCGTGCAAATTTAAACAATACGACAGAAATGAAGTAAAAAAGGCCCAACATCAATATGCCTACATACCAATCCATTGCGTGCCAACCGACAAGCACACTAATGCGGCGCATCCAAAGCTTAACAGCGTTGAATGGGGTATTCAAGAATTTTTCAAGGAAGAACGTGAAGAAATAACGAGAAGATGTGAATCATGTGACCATCCAAACAGAATGAATGAGTGCAAAGAATTTAATCATTTGCCTGCATCGTTGGTTATCAAGATTGAACGATTGGTGACTGCAGTACCAGAACGCCCAACAGAACAGTCTCAACCAGAAACCAGATATCCCAAGCGAAGCGACGTGCCATCCACTAAACGTAAGAAAAAATCCAAAATGAACAACAAAGAAAAACATGAGAGCGCAATAGCCGAATATAAAGCAATGACAGAGGAAAATGGTGTTCGACATGGTCATGTTGGGTTTTCTGAAACTATCGATTTAAAAGAGTACTACCAAGGCAACCATGATGCCACTGCAGGTCCGTTCGACCACCCCGACATTTTGAAATATGAGTTATATGCTGTCATTGTACACACTGGCAAACCTGCCAAAGATCTTACGCACTATTTAGCATATGTCAAATGCATGTTTGGAAACGAATGGTACAAATACGACAATGGTGCAAATGTTCAAGAGTGTAAAAGCAAAACAGTATTAAAAAAGGACGCATACATGCTGTTCTATCGCCACAAGCCACATATTCCTCGAGACTACCCAAGGAGGTTTGAAACAAACAGATATAAAATGCCACCGGAAAGCAACGAATCTGTAAAAGGCACAAAGGACGCAACAAAAGATAGTAACTCTGAACAGAATTCCATTGGGATTCACCAGCAACATATGCAACCTGAAGCAGTTTCTACAGACAATGTTACTGAGCCTTTGCAAGCTTCAACCACGTCGGAGGTGACTCCATCTGAAGTGCCAGTTTCTCCAACTAATGTCAACAACACCGCTATGACACTTATGACATCAACGTCAAAAGATGATGCTAGTGTTCCGCCTACAGCGGAAACAGCAACAACGACTCGCATGCAAAACACTGCAAGCACATCTTCAAGTAGCGACGCCACAACAGCATTGACATCAACTGTGCCAAGCACCACGCACAACAACGATACCAACGACAATGCAGGGATATCCCATGCAACCAAGTCTACGGCTGGGTCAAATGAAACAACCTCAACAAATACTGCTAGAACTAAACGTAACGCTGAAGAAGTAGTACCAAGTGACGAGGAAAGTGTTCCCGCGCAGATAGTTGGAATATCACTTATTGAGGAACGCCACATAAACATAGATAACATGTCAATTGATAGTGGATCAGGTATTGGATCAGTTAGTGGCCAGGAAAGTGATGGAAATGATTCTGCTTACAATCGTCGGAAGGATGACTTGAGGCCTAGACGGCGTAAAAGGAAGAAAAGAAGCACGACCACAACAAAACGTTCTACGCAAATGATGTGCACCGATCCTTCAAATCAAATTACCTTACAACCTGAAAAAGCCATGTGGAACCCGTTGACACGAGAAGAATTAAACATTATGAATTTTCAAATAAAACAATACTCTCCAACTATACAAGAATCTGAATCAGTGTTCACAGACGACGAGTTGTTCGAATATGATGACAATATGTGGGTTGAAGCTCCAAAAAGCCAAATAAAATGTAAAACCTCTGACTGGCAAAAAACTGGAAGAAATGCAAAGGATACGCCAAGAACTCAATTTGATTTTCGTACAAAAATTGATCCTAAAGTGAAGGACAGCGATTTGTCAGTAATCGCGCATACAGATCACAAAGGTGTTGACCGCAAAACATTACATCATGAGCTAGAACGCCAATCAATAGATGGACGAGAAATCATGAAAAAGGTCACATCGTATTTGTTTGATTGTACGCAACGGCATGAATTTGAACTACAACGACTTGCGACAATTCCAATAACACACCGCCAAGGTTACAAGCAGTGGCTTCCAAATTGCACCGTGCACGATTTGGAACCATTAGTGTTTCTCAATACAGATTCTTTTGAATTGGTGCAATTAATGCAAATGAAAAACGTCAAATTGATTTTCACAAAAGATCTGAAAAAATGCCGCGGCCCATATCTGATGAACGGAACATTGTCCAGAAATTCCGATGGTGAAAACGTCTTGTCGCGGTCAATGAATGCATTACTTAGACAGGTGTTTAACAAGTATAATCAGTCAACATGGGGAGACGAGTTGGAACTGCCTGGAATGCATGCATATGTTATTGCACAACTCTCAAGCAATCGCATTCTGATTCATTCGTTTGTTTTGTTTACAACACTGGAATACAATAACCTGACGTTGTTCTGGCCTAATGCGGAATACGAGTATCAATCTGTGTCCAAACCATTGCCAGAACAAACGTACATGCATTGGTTATATACGCGTGAAACATACAGAGGCAAATGTCAGGGTACTATTCTCATGCGTTGCGTGTCAGGATACACTTACCTGCGGCACGGAAGTTACAATTTTCTGACTGGGGTGAGCTGTGGTGAACCTTGGAACATTCGATTGTATAATGCAGTTGGCATGTTGTTATTGAAAAACGGCTGGAAAACAGAGTGTGCAACAGGGCAGTTAGAAAAATTATCAAACGAATACAATGACGGTGGAGAAACTCAACCTTTCTTGCTCTCAACGTGCATGAAAATATGGGTGATTAATATTTTGGTGTGCATGTTGCACTACGAGTCTCAAATACAACGAAATCCAAAATTTGGGGCATCAGGTGTGGATGACATCTACGCAAAGGTGAAAAGAGCAAGTCAATTGTGCGCAGAAGCCATTTCGGAAACAAATCATCACCACTTTCCAAGAATGCCAGTAACTGATGAAGATAAAAAAAATTCAATTCATGCCTTCAAAGAACGCCGAGAGGCTAACGTTGCCATATTAAGGAATCTTGCAGTTGACGTCGGCACGCATTACGCAACAACAAAAGAGAGCTGGATGCCAAAACCTGAAAACAAGTATTGTGGGTTCGTTGAGGATTATAGCTTGCAAAACAGCATTGCAATTGCCAGCGGTATCTCGATCAACTATTTATCAACGCTTATTGTTGATTATGGTGTGACACAAGATTGGAAGTTTACGAACTTTGAATTGCAATTATTGCAACCGTTTGTGTGGGTACCAAAATTTAAGGCCACGGACAATAACAGTGATGAAACCTGTCTTCCTTGTAACCTTGCATGGAATGATGTAAGAAAACGAGATCCTCCGGAACTTACTATTTATTGCAAGGACTGCAAGCAATTGTTGTTGGCGTTTGATGTTGAGGATGATGTGTTGCGTACTCGCATTGAAGTGTTGAAACAAAAAATTCCATTCATCTCGTTCAACATTCTGATATCATTGACGCCACTGATTATTAAACGACATTATCGAGGCCTTGACATTTCACAATTATCATGCTACAAAATGCCATTTCACTCAGTGGATGACGACTCATGTTACGACTACATGTGTATCAATGATAGTCATTTCAACAAGATGGACAAGCTACTGGATTCTATTCTTGACCAATACAACTTACGGATAATAACATGCTCGCAATTTGGAAAAGGGGGTCCAGTAGACGCAAAATTGCTTGACTCTGTTCGTATGGATAGTTTGTCACGCGCAAATTATTCCGAATTTGCAAAAGGTTCAATTGTCGCAGGCATCACGATGTTTGTTGTGGGGTCCGATGGAACAGAATTCGACATTGAAACGCAACGCAACACAAACAACGCAGATGCAGTTCGCAAACAAGGGGCATCAACATTAACAGATTCGCCAAGCAAACGCACACGTAGCAACATGGAAGCAGGAAACGAAATAATGGAGATTAATCTTGATCGAATACGTGCTGAGATTGGCACCAAGTTTCGAGAGACCCTTCATTGTTTGTTTTATGCCTGCAATCAAGATGCAATTTATTCGTTCCAATTTGTACTTCGAGATATTATAAAGTTGAACGACGAAAACCCACTGAGTATGGAACGCCTAACACAAGAGGCTACCGAAGCCTACTATAATGCAAGGGCGGATGAGGATGACATTCCAGAGCCAGATATCGATATTGATATTGTCCACGGACACAATCGTACTGCTCCAGGTTGTTTTATTTTTCCGCTACTGACACGCAAGAACATGACGTTGAATGAGTATCCTCTCAAATGGGACTTTGAGGAACGTTTGGGCTACGAAAGTCCGCATGGGGATCCACAAACTTTTGCGGCACGCCTTCCTGAAAATATAGGTCGCAAAAACAAAGAAAAGCTGCAAAAAATGAACTTTTTACTTGGTTTGGGTTATTTTGATGCAAAGAACAGTCGAAGTGAGCGTAAGCGCCAAGAAAACGAGGAACTGGCCAAAAAGGAGGCTATGTTAAACCCTTTTTATCAGAATGCAAAAGATAAATTTGTCAAGGAAAGGCTTCCTGGCAGAGTACAAGCCGAGGAAGAAAACGGTGCAACAGATCCGAAGTACACACCCAAAAAAAGGTGGCAGGTTAGGAGAGATTTAAATCAAGAGTTTGAAAAATGGTGGGAGACGTTATCGGATAAACAGAAAAAAGCCGAGGACCTGTTGGCAAAGCAATCCTGGCCAGAGCAGCCAATGATAAACGACGAATCAGAAATAAAGGTGCCTGCTGCGTTCGATCCAAAGAACAAAAACAAAATTGCTTTATTTACATCCAATGATTTTGCAAATATTGTGTTTCCAAATCCGTATGCAGACAAACATCGGCCAATTCCATTTCGGATTGAAAATAATGTTGATTACAAAGACGATTTGTACCAAGTTGGTGAAAAGTGGGACAAGATAGATGAGGTGGCTCAGTTGCTAGGACCCGCGGCAAGAACGTATGCCTTAAAAATTCAACACGCTAACAAGCACAACACACGCATGCCTCAAGCTTGGCACTGGAATACTCCTCACGACAAAGGTCGTGAGGACCTCATTCGTGAAAAAATTACAACGATTTTTGGGTATTTGAATTGGGGACAGGCGTTGAAGGACAATCAAGAGGTTCATAACAATCCTGTGATCGAGGCATTGCGTAGGGAATATAAAAATGCTCCAAAGGAGGAAAAAAATCAGCCAGTGTTTGTGTTTCATTCAGTTCTTACACCAACGGACAAAGCCAATTATCCAGAAGTAAAGCATGCAAGGGAGGCATACAGTGCTACGGACAAAGATAGCGAAGGCAATTTTAAAATGTTACCAGGGGTTGATTATACATGGGAGGATTTGCTGTATTTTGTTGCTCATTACGACTTTTTATGCCAAGTCAAGTTAGACACGCTTCAAAAATGTTTGTATGACGACACGTCAAAACGAGGTGTTCCAGTAGACCCAGACCTCATTAAAAGGATCAAACAACAGAACCGAAATCATTTTGGCTATATTGAAGCGTGTCAACCAGTCTCAACACACCCTCGCCGCATTTCACGATACAAACGAGCAAAAGTTGATGACACCTATCGTTATGCTACAAACTTTAATGTCAACAATGAGTTGGGTGATGAGGACTTATTGGCAAAAGATATAATGACAAACCCATTGTTTGTGGGAACAACCATGACCGTGACTTGTGGTGATGGCTACAGAGAAACATCAGGTAATACTGACAACTTGCCTCCGATTCAATACCCAAGTTTGTTTCAAGTCCAAGAGCGCTTTGACAACAGGGATCGTTTATGTATTATTGGCAGCATGGTCAATCTTATGTTATTATTTGGTTGCGACAAAGAAGCCAAAGAACTACGAGCGTTAGCATTCATTGCACATCACTATCGACACCTTTATGTTGCGTGCCTGAACATCATACGCAAACACAAGAACTTTCGAGTGAAGGAACTTGTGTACCAAAACAATGCAGACGATTTTTACGATGTTCGACGCTTTAGTTTAGAGAGTGGCGTGCCACAAATACTATCAATTGAGGGAATCTTGAAAACGTCGCACCATTGCATTACTGTATTAGCAGATCAAATTATTGATTGCATCGACGAACGATCTTTTCCATTGCATAAGAGAAATCTTGATTTTTGTATAGGGGGCAACGAAAGTTTTGCAGGAGTCAAGCAAGGATGGGCCTTTCTCCCACGACAGTCACTCATTCATAAATTCTGTTGTACCACGGGCTTACATCAAGACTTTAATCGCAAAGTGTTTGAAAGCGCAGTTCCAGCAAAAATGATTTCGCGAAGCCGCCACCCAAGAGTAGCAGAACCAAGTTTGTATGAAGTTCTTTCTCCGTTTCAGAACAAAGAACGTCTCTGCGTAGTTGGAAGCTATATGAATCTTATGAATTTATTTGGTTGTGATGACATGGTAGCAAAATTCGCAGAAATGGCAAAGGCCAATTGTGTGATATCGTATGAGGAGTGCCTTAACCTTGCAATGTCATCCAAGATGTTTGAAGTTCGTGAGCTTTCGTATGCAAAATCATGCAAGGATTTTCAGACAGTGAAAGAATTTACAAAAAATCGCGGAGCGCCGCTACTGTTGTGCATCAGTAACACATCGCAAAGCAATATCCACTCCATTGTTGTTTTTAACAACCAGATACTTGACAGTGCTGAAACGCGCTCGTATCCGTTTCGTTTGGACAATTTGCACTCTAGTGTAGGGGTGAAACAAAAATTTGCGGGAGTTGTTCGAGGGTGGGCCTTTTTGCCAAACAACGATCTGGTGACAAGGTTCAATAAAATGCACAACGATGCGTTTGTGGTTAATGAAGTCAGTTTCAAAAACGCACCTCAAGTTAAATCTCCGTTGTATCCTGCCGATGAAGTAATGGCGGGTATGCGCAATGAAGATTCATATGACAACCACCAAGACGAAGAGGAGGAAACCAATCAAGAAACGGATGCAGTCGGATTTGTGCAAGACAATCCTGAGCAGAATGTTGATGAAGAGTTCAACTTATTCTCGGACGCAGTTGAAGTTGCAGAACGCAATGAAGAGCAGGATCTACAAAACAATGCACAAGCAGTTGCAGCTAGGAACGAAGCAAACAATCACCAACATGTCCAACCAGATGCACAAGATATACGAGAACCAGTGTTTTGTTGCTATAAACATACACACAAGTTCCTGCAACAAACTCAATCGCGTTTGCTCGAAGAACGTGGTGCTTTGGTGCACGAGCTCTTACGTCATATTACAGAGCACGGGACCTACAATGGAAGTGATTCCGAAGGGCGTTATGGAGAATATAATAGAGAAGTAAATTTGCATACACGCAACGTCGAATGTGCTTTCGCACATTTTGATTGTAGACACATGGCAAGGTATTGGAAAGGAATGGATCAAATTCGTATAATAAATGGTCGCTATTGGCAAACAGCAGATGACGAACAGTTTAATCGTTATGGCGGGGTTCTGCAGCATGCAATTGCAAATCTGTCATCTTCTCATAACGAGAGCGCAAGGCAAAATGTAATGGATATTGAGGAAGAAACCAACGAAGAAGGTGATGCAGTCGGATTTGTGCAAGACAATCCTGAGCAGAATGTACCAAATGAAGCGCAAGAAGTGTCAGTTGGGAACGAAGCTGACAATGTCCAACATGTTCATGAAGATGAACAAGATGAACGGGAACCGGTGTTTTGTTGTTATGGACATACACACAGGTTCTTGGATCGGACTCAAAATCGTTTGCTTGAAGAAAGGGACATGTTAGTGCAAGAGCTCCTATGTCATATTACAGAGCAAGGATCTTACACTAGAAGTGAGTTTGAGGTGCGTTTTGGAGAATATATGGAGAGAGCAGAATATTATAATGAAAGAGCATGTTGGTTGGAACGCAATGTTGCTCGGGCGTTTGACGTTTATGGTTGTATTACCATGACTAGATATTGGGAAGGAGTAGATCCGATTTGTATTAAGAATGGCTGCTATGTCCAAACGCGAGAGGAACAAAAAAACAATAAATATGCCAACGTACCTCAGCATGCAATTGCGAATCCATCATCCACAAATGTTAGAACCACAAGAAACAATGCCTCAGTGGCAAATGATGACCACGCACCAATGTCATATTTTGCAACTTACGATCATTTAAAAAACACCCAACGTCAAATGTGGCATAAACGTGAAACTTTAGTGCAAGAAGTTTTAGCAGAAAAATTAGTGTGGGAGAACAGTGGTAAAGAGGGTCATTTTCGTGTCAACCAAGAGCAAATTGACAAATACAATGATGATGTTGATGACTTCAAAGCAGACGTGTATCAAGCTGTAAATCAACATAATTGCATACGTCTGTGTGAGTGTTCAGACGGGGTAGATAAGATCTGTATTGTTGATGATTGTTATGTTCCGACGGAGTATGAAGCAAAGCACAAGCTCCGTGAATTTGTTTAGAAACATGTAATGTATCCAAGATAGGTTTTACATAGAGTAAAAAATAAAAAAAATTATTTGTGTATCACGAAACAAATATGTTTCAAAAAGATTTTTAATACCAAGGCAATGATGGCAATTTTTTAAATCAGTCAAAACCCATAGTATCTACCATTATTGCACTAGTATGTATAAAATTATTGTTATTGAGCATTAAGTATCAAAATCCTGATTGGCATCATCGTCATCAGAATCACTCTCCTGTTCCAAATCTTGACCATATTTATAGATTCCATTTTCATCAAAATCACGTTCCGTGTTTTTGTCTGTTTTCCTGTCATCCTCTGCAGTTGGTGGAGCCAGTACCTCATATGCAATACATTCCCGTCTGCCTGACTCAGCAACCAGGAATTGTGCATCTTCTTCTGCTAACATAAACGCACCCTTTTGACGTGCATCACGTACACCTGCTGTTCCTAATTTATGCACCGGTAATAGTATATTCTCGTCAGGATCTTCGGAGACCATTGGCAAATCAGGTGATAATACTTGTGCTACTTTGACGTATCCTCTGTCAGTATGCATTGTATACCATTGCTTTGCCAACCGCAATTGTTGCAACCATTTAACTTTGCAGATGATGTCGCCCTTGCGGTACTCGGCTGTGCTTTCTGCGTTATAGTACGGTAAAGTAACAATGTCCTCTTTCACTTCAAATGGTTTTCCGTCCCATTGACAAATGTAATATTCACCGGTTTCAATATCAACTGCGCCAAAATTACCAACCTTGATTCGTTCTTGCAGTGATTTTGTATGTCCTTCAAGGGTCAAAACATTAACTTCCTTTTCTGCATCGGGGTCATTTTTCGATGTTGGTGTAAACGTTAATTCTTGCCATATGTTTTGACCTTGCATGATTTCATGCAAAATACATTTAGTTGTATCGTTCCACTTATTGTCATAACGTGTGGTAATTGGTTCCAGGTGTTTAGCTGTACAACCTTTGCAATAGCAGGCAATTTTACGTGCCATGACAACATTGTTGGTGCTTTCTGGATCTGCACGGAAGTGGTAATTCTTTCTCATTCCTTGATATTCACCCTTGGTAAAACCTTTGCAAACCATTGAGATACCTTTTCCTTTTGTTGAATCAGCATCGCGTTTAAGGTAATGACGTTCCTTAATCTTGCGTCGCTTGTGTGCGAGTGATGTGGCAGCTGCCAATCCATGTCTACGTGATGGATTGCTTAGTATGTCGACCACTCTTTGAGCCAAACCAATACGTTTGTTGTTTTCCACTTTATGACACAATGCATTGTTCCTATCGGGGTCATCTGCCTCTCCTGGATTAGCACATGTTTGGGCAAAAAATATATCAAGAAAGGTTTTGTCAATGCCATTCATAGCATC
>JALLOT010015596.1:0-11667 GCA_036939595.1 Thalassiosira livingstoniorum
CTTTGCAGAGAAATGCCATACATTTTCCACCTTTATATTGGTGGGTTGTACATGGCGCATTAACACAACCATAGATTGTGGAATTTTTTGGGTTGACATAGATAGGATCATCGGCCTTCTTCAGGGGATCTATGAATATAGTGTGGTCTTCCTGCGCCCTATCAGCCTGATGGTAACATAAATGTGTGAAAACAAAATTGTTTGGTGATACAGAAGCTTTGCTAATAACATGCAAAATATGTCAATTACCCATGTTTTGTGTTCTCTCTCAACATTTTTCAGATCAACTCTTGGGTCCCTCACAGCATCATCATTATTCTGCAATGCACAAATGAACAAAAAACAAATGTAAGTGTGTTGACATTTTATTTTGTAAACAATTTATCCAATTTTGTACATCACTATTCTTTACTTTGGATTGTCTTTTCATCAACTCCTTTAACATTATCATCATTGAAGACAATAGAGATAGTGAAAGAAATCCATATTTTAAAAATGTGCATGTAAAACACAACATGTAACTCACGGGCTGTCCTGTTGATTCCACCCTTGCTTTTTTGTTGGACAATTTGTTTCCACTTGAGTCTTGAGATGTTTTTGTGATGACTGAGCATGGATGACTCTGTTTGAATGAAGAAATGCAACACAAAACAATTTTCTTGCTCATTTTTAATATTCCATGGGGGATGAAAATTAACAAAATTCACAAATACATTACCTCGGAAACATGTCCAGTATGTTTCAACCTGGGAGATGAATCAGTAGCATTTTTTTCTGTTGTTGGTGTTGGCTCCCTTCTTTCGATTTTGTGCTGAATGCTCGTAGCACATGATTTGCAAATAATATGATCAGGATTCCCATAAAATCTCCTAGAACTTGGAGTCAGGTGAGATTCTAGAATACCTGATTTTTCTAGTTGATCCATTGGAACCCCACATAGAAACCCATGTACCCCAACCACACATTCTTCACAAATATGAGCAGGTTCTCCCTTATCATTCAAGTCAACTTGTTTGTTGTTGTCCAGAAAATGACATTGATCTTTAGCACCACATTTTATTGGAGTATAGCTCATAGCACATTGCTTGACAGATGAACTATGCACTCCAGCTGCAACATACATGTCACCTCCACTCATATTACAATCCTTGACAGATGATGAAACATGTGAGGTTCCGCCAGAACTAAATGATGCCCCAGTAGACTCAGAAACGCTTTCAGCAGATGATGACACCTGGGAATTTACATCGAAATCAATCATTGTACTTGTTGAATCAACACTATTTGAACTCAAAGAACTTACTTCAGTTTGGTCACTCTGATTTTGTGAGATATTCATGATGGGTGTTTCAATAAGGGACAATGAGACACCAAAAGAATTTGAACCATTGCTTCGAGAAGAGGTCATGGAATCAGCAACTCCATTTAATCCATTGTTTGGAATGGATGGAACAGCATATTGATTTCCTTGGGATGGAAGAAAACTTGACTTGGAGTGTCCATTTTGATACTCATTCTCTTCCTCTGTTGTTTCTTCTGTTACTTCTTCGTCTTGTTCCTCCTCTTCAGCATAATTGTAATAATTCGAAACTTTGTTTTGTCCACACATATCAATCATTATTTCGGACACATCTAATTCATCTGGATTTGCCTCATATACCCTCATCAAGGTACTAACCATGGATTCCTTGGGATTGTCACTCAGTATTCCTCTTGCAACAAGAAATGATTTTGGATCATGATATGCAATCGCTTTATTGTTTTCAATCTCTGTGATAAAAATAAGGACAACAGAAAAACAGCAAGGAATTGAAAAAATCACAATAACTGATAGAACAAACAGCACTGATTCTTACCATTCCATACATCTCTTGCAGTTTCAAGAAATTGCTCCTTGTTGTATCCCAAAGCACAAGCAAGATCAGTGGCATGTGCAATCTGTCTTTTTAAAGGTCTAAGGTCATACTCTGGTAAAGTATCCTTCTTCATCTTGAGGTATCCCTTTTTCCCAAGTTGTTGAAGAGACAACAACCAGATTTCTTTAAATTGATAAGAGGGATCTGCAGCAGGTTTTGACAAACAGATGGACATTCCAAGATATTTCTGTTCCAAAGCAATTATTTTTTCATACAATCGTTTGACATAAAACCTTGCAATACGATAGAAGCAATGCTTTTTGCATTCTTTGGAACCCTGGTGATGAAAAATGTTCAATGTTGAAATTTTGTATTTCTGACAGAATTCCGATATTGCTCGCTCAATGTACTCCCCACCCAACAATGGGACCCTGAGGAGATACGTTGTTAAGTCCAATACAGCAGTAGGATTAATTTCAAATGACTTCATGAATTCCTCATTCTGGAAAAGATGTTTCTCAACATCTTGCATTGAAGCAAGTTTGAAAGAAGCACGGTCACTGTTGAAGCCTTTGTGAATTCCACATTTCTGACACTGATTAATGATGCTCTTTTGTGCATGACTTAGACCCAATTGTGCAAGTTCTTTCATGCATTCACGAACAAGATTTGCATATTCATTATCAGATATAAATGACTCAGGTGACTGATTGGGTTCAGTTTTCAGCCAAATGGCCTGATAATTCTTGGTGTGTCGAGTCCACAAAGGAGAAAAAGAAGTCAAAGACCTTGCAACAGTATTGAGAGCGTAGTCATAAGGGATTTCATACAGATATTTCAAGACAGAAGTCACATTACATTGGACATGAACAATCTTTACACTTGGTGGGATGCTGTGAATTTTGTGAATTTCTACCTGTTGCAAAGGAATGTTAACAGAATTCTCTGTTCTCTGTTGATTGTGATCAACACTGGATGACATGTTGGTGTTGCACTATCCAAACATTTTGACAAAAACAATATCAAGGCATGACAGCATCATCTTTGAAAAGCAATTCCACTTCTTTAGTGCTGGGAAATATGTTTAATGAGGATTGCCATATTCACATCGATATTATGGACAAACTATGGATATTATGACGGTGAAGCCAATCCATATCCATCAAAACATGTGCTTGCTGGCACTACAATTCTTTATTGTGACAATATTATGATCTTACCTTATTGTCCCATCACCATCACCTACATCAGTAGGTACCTTTTGTGTGAACCATAATCCATAATAACCAACACACCCATCAACATAATCAACTGATGATGTAACGGTATGATGGATGCAGTACTTATTACTCACCTCAATGATGTGTCCACAATATGAAGATTGTTTGTCACTGCCACCAACACCGACACTGCCATTGAGTGTAACATCACGTTGTGTTTCATTGTCTCTTGATTGTTTTATTGAGTGTTTTTTCTGAACCCATTCTTTTATTCTGTTGTTGTGTGCACCATCTCTTTCAGTTGATGTCAGGTTTGTACTCAAACGTGTTACCCAGTAACATAAAAGTTAGTATGGATTGTAAGCTTTAAAAAAAAATGAAAATGTGCTCACAAAAAAAAAGAATCTGTATTAAATATTCATAACAAATATTAATATTTGACCTTTTTTCCTGAGTTATTGGCTTATGACATATAAAACCATGATTAATAATTAAAGAGTATTTTGATTTTGGGTAGTACTCGTACTGAAGTCAGATTTTTGTGAAAATGTACAGGAATTTACATAGGATTAGTACAAAGTCAACAAAACACCTCTGAGGTGCGCTATTTTTTTTTATTTTATTTTTTTTTAATTCTGGAGACACAAAGCATGCTGCATGCTGGGTGGGACAAGCTACATACTTAGGCATGTGGATTGGCTGGATGGAGTTCCATTAAATACCTAAGTACGACCATACTACCTACTGACAAAGTCTCTTAACAGTACGATATTATTGAAATAAAAGATAACTTTCATTTTTCAATTCACACACGATGGAGACTGAGACCGACTTGAAAGATTGCATTGTTTCGTTTGGCTGTTCTGATTGTGACGTGACATCCCACTTCCCTGCTAACATTGGTACTCCTCCATACTTTCTTCAAGAGACAAATTGTTGCAAGAAAGAGTTGATTGCTTGTGGATATTGTTATAACATATTTTGTTATAAGAAAAAATTCAATTCCCACTGCAAAAAGCATCATCCTGGAGAATCAAGTGAATTTGTGGACAGCATTATTTTCAAGTGTAGGGCACAGGGAGGTTGCAGAAAGACAAATATCATTGAGATGTCAGAAATTGAAAGTGTTGATGTTGGATTAAGCAATCAATATGGTATCATTTTTGCAGAGGTTGTGGAAGGAGTATTTATGTGTGCAAAATATGCCAAGAATGTGCCAGGTCTGATGAGAAAATGATCAAACATCACATCAATAGTAAGCTCAAAAATGAAATTACGAGGACAAAAACCAGCATCATGTTTGAAAGCAGAAAAGACACAAATGTGGCTGATATGTATTTTTCTCAAATGGAATCAGAAACCGTTGTTGCAGCAACAAGAGAATTAGTTGTTGCAGGAACAAAAGAATTGGTCCCCAAAAGTTCTATTTCCAACTCCAGATCCTTGATGTACAAAGATATCACAAACACAAACCAACCCTTCCAACAACAAAGCAAACCAGTTGATTTGAGTCTTGGGGAGTTTGGAAGATTGTTTCGAAACAATGGAAAGAATGCATTGTTTTTTTATCAATGTCACTGCATCAAAGATGGGGGGAGGAGGGGCTTGTCTATGAGAGCATTCCATCATTCACCATCAACAAATTCAAGAAGAGGGCATATATCAACTGTTGATCATTCAAAGATGGCGTCAGAAACTCAAACCAGGTTAGTGTTCAGAATGGCGGAAATGGCAATGGACCAAACAGAATTGCACAGAGAAAGGACAGGATTGATACTCAATGATGCATTTTTGGTAATGGAGGAGATTACAGGTACACGTCCTGATGTGGGAGAAATTGTTATTCCAACAGTCAAGTATGAATTTGACCATTATTTCCTAAGAGGTAGAAACTCTGTTCTGGCAGCACTTCCAACACCCAGTGTTGTTTACTTGCATGGGCATGCTTGTGTGAATCTTGATGAACAGATAGATCATGTCATGGCACATGGGGTTGAAATGAAATGGTTTGATAGTAAGAACAAAGACGTGTTGGATGATGAGTGTTTCTCCTTGAACCAAACAAAAGCAATGCAGGAAATGAACCAACGTCTGATGAAACTCCCAACAATAAAAAAAGATACAAAAATAGGGTATTTGGTATTTTGGTCTGATGGTTTTAAGAATACCGAGCACAGAAGCATAAGAAACAGCATATGGGTCTTGACTGTGACTATGAGTCCTCCAACAACTTCAAAAATTTCACAATATCACTCTTATCTTTTAGCCATGGGAACAAAGGACAAGCCACATGGTAAAGTTGTCGATCATTACATGGATCAATTGAAGGAAATTAGAAAGGGAAAATTAAGATATTGTGGCAAAGCAAAAAAATTCATCCATTGTGCATTTGACCTACTATTATATGCAGCTGACAGGCCAGAGCGCCAGGATATTACTGGAGTAAGAGGTGGATTCAAATCTGGCAGCAACTTGGCTTGGGGTTTCTCAATGACACTAGCAAAGGATGAATCAGGATCCTACAAAATATGCTCCTGTCTTGATTGCTTTGATTTACGAAGAAGTTGGATATTGAAATGGAATGAAACACATCAGATCCCAACAAGTGTAAATTTTGATAAAGAATGCAAAAACTGCTGTGATTGGAAAGTATGTGGTACAACTAACCACAATGATCATCCATTACCCAAAGATTACCCCACACAAAGCTTCCAATCTCCAAACCCAGAAATAAATCCATTTTGGATTCCAAAAAAAATGGTGTGGAAAGGGAAAAAAAATCCAAAAAGAAGATTAATCAATAGAAAGTTGGCTTTCAGATTTTTGTGGGTTTCTGCAAGAGCTGCTTTTGTGAACAAGTACAATCCTGACCAGAAGTTGAAATGGACAAACAAAGAAGTCATCTGTTATCTGAAACAAGCAAGCATAAATGATAAAAAAATTGCTGAGATATTGGAGCAATCACAAAAGTGGATGGACAAACCAAAGACTGATGGATCTAAAAGGATTCCTTTAAAAGTTTCAAGAAGGAACATGGGGATTCCTCGTCTGTGGATGAGTCCATATCCATTGCACTGCTTCGTAAATTCCCCAATGCATTTGCTGTTTTTGGGAATCATCAAAGATATTGTTGATCAAGTGAACAAATACCTTCTTCATCACAATAAGAGAGCTACATATGTGTCCAAAATTAAACCACTAATGACACAAATTAGGAGCATGAACTTGAAGTATTGCAGGCTCAACACATTTTCTGAGTCAACAACATCTGGAATGACTGCTGGATGGCTATGTGACAATTGTGTGGCGTTCGCAAGAATCATGCCTGCTATATTCATCGGAATTTTTGATGGGGACATTGTCAATGAAAATAACAGCAACAAATTTGACAAAAAGGTTTTATACAGATTGAAATCACTTGTTGTTTCAGGATTTGTCATGATAAGCATGCTCATGTGTCCTGATACACCACCGAGCATTGTGCTGCGGCATCATATCAAAATGTTCTTAACATGCTGTCAGCAATATTCAGAAATCAATAGTTCTGACAAGTCGGAAAAGCCATTTTGGGCAACAAAGCCAAATTTTTTATCTCTCTTGACTCTTCCCACACAAATTAAGAGATATGGACCAATTAAACTGGTGAATGAGATGAATTATGAAAGAACAATCCAATCTATTAATCATTTGGTGAAAAATGTAAGAGACTCAGACACATACATGGTAACAAAAGTTGAAAGATGTAAGAAAATTGAGGTGCTTGACTTACTTCATCAGAAACACAAAATCACAAATGATGAAAGAGAAATTTGGTACGAATACAATGCTGCTGTTAGGGGGAAAATGTTTCAAGTATATGATAGTCAGAAACAGTTGCAAAGGTTCATGAAGGATAGGAAGGTCATCATTGCAATTAACTTTAAGGATGATTTGGATTCCAACAAATCAGACACTTTTTATGTTCCATACAATACAAAGTCAGGGATTAGGCTTGTGAGATTGAGTATTTTGGAATCCCAACACAATTTTTATGACATGGGAATGAATTATCATCAAATTGGATTGACAAAAACAATGAAATCCAAACAATGTTACACCATCAAACAATTGCATGAATATTTCAAAGAAAATGCACTATTCATTCCATTTACTGGAAAACAAAGATCAAACTCATCAAAAAGTTTATATACAGTATTTTCTTCTCCTTGGNAAATTGGATTGACAAAAACAATGAAATCCAAACAATGTTACACCATCAAACAATTGCATGAATATTTCAAAGAAAATGCACTATTCATTCCATTTACTGGAAAACAAAGATCAAACTCATCAAAAAGTTTATATACAGTATTTTCTTCTCCTTGGAAAATCAGAGCCAATCATGGTAGGTTCGAGTTACCCAGTTTGACAGTTGAAGAAATGAATATCATGTCATAAAAAAATTGAAATTCATTCAGACATGAATTTTAGTAGGAATAAAATTTAACTATATTAGATATTAGTCATCTCATTATTAAAACTATTGAATACCAAAGAATTTGATGTGTGATCCCATTTCATCAAAGTTGTTTTAGCCAAGTTGTCTGCAAATATTATATGTTTTTTCATTCCATCAAACATTTCTAATTTCCAATCACATCTTCCACTTCCATTGACATGAAAAAAATATTGGACATTCCTTTCCTCACTCACTTCTCCTTTGGAATAGGTTGGTAAACAAAGAAAATGATCTTTTCGGATTTTTCTCCTCCCAACTAAACACATTGTTTGTTCAAGAATATTGCTTGTCACATTGTGGTTGAATGTGTTGGAAAGTTCCTGTAAAAATTTTGACTCCCATTCCAATATATCTACTTTTCCCTGCTTTTTGTTTAAAAATTTCTTGATAAAACTACCAGGCCCCCCTTTCCAGTGAACTGGTAAATGTGTGTAGTAGGAGAGTGGCACCAAACCAACCAAGGATAAGAGACACATCAAATTTGCACCTCGAATCTCTCCAATTCCTTTGTACTTTGTCAATTTTTTTTTGAACTTTTTTGCCAGCAATAGTCTTTCCAGTTTTCCCTTCTCATTTGTCTGAGCAGCATGTACATTTTTCATGGCCATGGAAAATGTTTGACATAATATTTCAATTTCTGACACAATAACATTCACATGGGATTCTTCCCAGAGTGCATTGTTTGAAGGGCTAAACCTATTCATTCCAGTTGATCCAATATCTTTGTCCTTTTCTATATCATTCCCTTTCATATCACAACATATTTTTGCAAGACAATGATAAAGTGTCTCCCTCCCATCTTTCATTGCACATATTTCAAACCTTTGCTGATTGAACAGCAATTCCACCATTGCTTCACAGAAAAGTGTTGTTCCATTACATTGATGGCAAAAAAAAAGAATGATCTCAATAATTTGTTTCCTGCTTAGAATCTTTCTTTTCATCACAAGTGTGAATATGACATGAAGTACAGAAGAATACCAAGCCTGTGTTTTGAATTTGGTTTGAATGGTTTGAAGGTTTCCATGAAGGTTTCCAGGATGAGTGATGTAATTCTTCAATTTATCTGTTGTTCACTCTTAATGTTTCACTTACCATCTTGTCAGGAAGTTCTGTGATTGACATTCCATCACCACAAAAACCAGTTTCCTTTGGCATCCTTCCTGCCTTTCTGATGGCTTTAGTAATTTTTTCATAACCAGATTCATTCATGGACATAGACCGATAATAGTTGTCCATATTAGTGAACTGATCTGCTAGAATTTTCCTTCCTTCTTTTTCAACTTCATTGTCATTCACAAACTTTGTTTTGGAAAAATTCAAGTCCCTCAATCTACAAACAGCATGGCGATTGTAAAATATCACAGACAAATATTCAAACTCATCATCATTTGTTGGAGATTTCATGTTTTCATTTTTCTTTCTTAGCAATGATGATAATATTGGAATTGAAATTTGAAGTGTATTATCAAGATGTAAAAACTTCTTTCCAGGATTTAATGTGTCTTCATGAGGCCCCAGTCTCTCTTTTGTGAAAGCAAGAGTTATTGCTGAAAAAATTGCTTCTGGATATTCCGAAACATCCAAACCAATCTGTTCTTTAAATTTTTTCAGTTCTTCCACTGCTTCTTTTGATCTATCCACAATATTTTCAAGACCCAACTGTTGAACATACTGGTTTGAAACAAAATACAAAAGATGACCCAATGCATTGCATGCCTTCTCTGGAATTTCTTTTGGAATTTCAATCAGATCAGTTTTAATGCTGGCAAAATGATTCACATGTTGGTATTTGTGACATTTTTGGTCTGTCAGGCCAAAGTTAAGTTGCTTTGATTTTCGACTGTCAGACGATGTCTCAGACTGCAAAAGATAAGCAAAGCAAAGTTTCTCTTTTTAGCCAATGGTTCTGAATCAAACATGATAAAAATCACTGTATGTATTATGGTTGTCAAAACTCACATTTTCAATAAATTCCCAAAATTCAAGTGCAACAGAAGTGCTTAAGGACATGAGTTCATTCTCATTAAGGTTTGGATTGGTGAAAGGAGAAGAAACATATTTTATAATATCATCAGAAATGATACCATTTGACTTGTTGATGATATTAAATTTTACATTCCATGATTCAAGTATTGAGAGAAAAGTTTTAAGACCCACTGGACCCAGCGAGAAATGTTTAACATTTTGAAGACCATTTGCTATGTATACTTGTCCATCTACACAGCGAGGAAGTACAGAACATAGTGGTACAGCATCATTGTTACAAGAAATATGTTCAACAATCATTTCTTTGAATTGATCTGATTGCAACTCAGACAGACCAGGTGATGATTGATTCAATAATTGCCAGAACCATTGTGGCATTCGAAAGCAGACCAAACTTTCAGTTTCAATTTCTAGAAAAAAAGAATAATAAGAAAAATGATCTGATTAGAATCCAGAGTTCCACAAATAAAATAGTAAGTTATTCATAATTTACTTACCTGCAGGTGGATCCAATTGTAATAATTCATTGAAGCATTTGTTTATTCTTTCCTTTCTTGTTTCATTCTGTTCTTCATTTTTCCCATCACATTCAGTAATATCCAAACTGCTATTGGACTTTGAACCTCCAATGTCAGGTGTTTTCCTCTTCTTTTCTTTTCTTTGTTTGTTACTACCCCAGATTGATTTGATTCTANCCAAGTTTTGTTGCCAAATTTTCGATTGGACTTTGCTTTTTCAAATTGTATTTGGTCATGCGTTCTTTTCTCCTTTTAATAGCATTGGGACCATAGAAATGGTGAAATCTCCTTCTATAGAGGCGTACACATGGAGTGGTTTTGTACCTTTGACAATGAAAGTACTTCATTTGTTAGTCAAAATGGCTTCATAATAAATTGAGATGTAAACACATGTCATCAAAATATTTATAACTTACCTGCCACTGGACACATAATTTTGAAGATAGTCCCTAATTGCTTTTCTTGATTGCTTATAATCATTGTTCAAAGACTGCTGCTTTTCAATATCTTTGATTTTCTTTGCCCTCCTCCTGCCTTTGCACTCATTCTTCAATTCCTCCAATGTTTTATTAACCTCGTCACATGATAAAATTTCACCATCCAACTTGAAAATGTACTCTTCTGCTTTTTGTTTTCTTTCCTCCAGCCTCTCCTTTGCTCCCTCTTCAAACTTTGTATTGGGTTTTCTCCGATGCCTTTGCCTTTCTCTCCTTTTCTTGGACTTTGATTTTGTGCTTGAAAAATGTAATGGTAGTGTTGTGTTTTCAAGATTTTGTTTTTTCTTCTTTCTATCTTTCTTGGTTGCACCATTGAGTTTTGGTTTCTTTGATCCAACATAGTTTGGATGTATCCTCACAGATTTTGCTTCTTCCTCCATGATGGATGAGTGATATTCCCGCAAGTTAAATTATTTTCAATCTGACACAAACAAATTGTTTTGGTTCTTTCAATTTTTGGAAAGTTGTATGGATTTGATACTTTTGATGAATGACAATAGCTGTTTCTGTAACAAAAGTCAGTACTCATGTGGGCATTTTATAGCAACCGAATCGCGAGTTCGCTTTCAAATCACTAGAACACAACACAACCACTTTCCACGACAGTAATTGTTACATCAACAGTTATTCTCATCATGTTGGTTTCAAAAATTATGGACAAACATAACATAAATAAGTAGTGTGGTAATTGTACCCAATTCTTGAAAATACTCGTAAAATAATAATATGATGTGGTAAGAGATGAGGTGGTGACAAAGATTCACATCTTCATTGCTTCAACTGAGAAAAAAGAACAATAACGTGAGTATTGTATTGTAGTACTACTAGAATGTACTACTATTTTATGCTGTACTACATAATAATATTATTATTACTGGTACATATTATCATAAAAGATCTTGTATTTGCGAGTATGTACGATTAAGTAGAGTATGGTATGTACATACTAACATCGACATACAATACCATACTCTGGTAGTACTACCTTACACCCAATCCTGCCTCACACTTGCTCGTAATTTGTACGAGTAATTTATTAAAACTGGGAGAACATTTATTCTCCTGAACTACTGAAGTATGGTAGTAGTA
>JALLOT010015777.1:0-10449 GCA_036939595.1 Thalassiosira livingstoniorum
TCTATACAAGCGCATCTCTCCCAAACCATCAATCATGTGGGAAGAGGCTAGATTGAGCAAACCCAAATAGGAACTCCTCAATATCACCATAGCTCTTTCAAACACTGACTACAACAGACTTTTGAAGCGTGTTTTGAAACAAATTCATTTGTCACTTGAGTATGGAATTCCTCTCCAACATGGCCCAAGGATCAATTTGAAACTACCTTGGATTGACAGAATCATCAATCAAGATACTAGGCTACGTTACAAGGAACAGAAATTTTTGGCACATGCCAATCAAAAACAACAGCAACACACTGTACCTCCCTTAACCCTTACTCTACCACGTGACCATGCACTGACTGACTACACAAATGAAATTGGCGGAGATGTTTTGGTTGAGGACATGAATGATGAGCATTGCAGAATAGCCAAAAGGCAAGAGCAAGTACAAAAGGAACAATCCATCTCTAGAACCATTACACAAAAACCTAGCAAAGTTGGGGACCATTTCTAAGCTGATAGAATATGCTAATGAATGCTGTGTTAAGCAGTGCAAGGAATGGCAGGCAATTTGTGACCAGTACCCAGCTGATACAGAGGATTCTTTGGTAATTGAATTTGTTGCAATTGGAACTGATGACAAGCCTACTTTGCAAGCTCAAATTTTACTTGACAAGGATGTAGCCAATAATACTCATGAATTTACCAAAAAGACAACATTTTTTCATGGAGGATTTCATTTTGTTTCAAAACTACTTAGTTTGAATGGTGAATTATTTGAGCAAACGCTTTAAGAATTTTTCAGTGCATGGAGTAGCACCTTCGAAAAAATTAAGTGGATCATTTTCCCAACAGATCCAAGACAAAGAGAAGAAGAGTACCCCTTATATTATTTGGCAATGAATTTGTCTGCAGCAAAAAGTTCATTTGAAATGAAAGGGGAAGGAATAAGTGCAGCTGATATGAATGACCATATACTCAATAGAGCAAATGAATATCCAATTGTTTATCTCATTCTATTGGAAATGAGGCTCAGTGCTATCGCAATGATGATGCACAATGCTGAAAGGATTGGGAAGCGGGGTTAGTTGAATTATTTCTGGCAACAGTAAAGTTTGTCATGCAATTTTTTGCTGTGATTCATAAAACAGATTATATGAGACTCTGCAGTAATATTTTAGTGTGTGTGTAACGGCCTTACCAGCACAAATGATCTTGTACAGTGAATTTGTTTTCACTCAAGTCACTTCAAAAGGCAACCCAATTTTTCATGACTCATTTGTAGAGATGTCAGTAATAGATATAATGCATGCTCTTGGTAAAGTGAATCAAACCAGAATGGAGCTAGCCATGGAACATGAATGCTTGGCAGTCACAGAGAGAGATGATGGAAAAAGAGAAGCTACAAAATTACAAAATGCAAATGCATCATCCACATCTGGTAGGTTAAGGCAATTCTTGAGTATTAAAGAAGATTGGCTGTTTTGGAAAGTGTATCAAAAGATAATTGGCATGCAGATATGGTGGCATGACAAAACACCTATCATAGGCAAAGATGATAAAGGCAATCATTTTCCTTCAAAAACTGATGCTCTTGAGGTACCTGGGGGAGGGAAGTTGCATTCAAGTTTGCTAGAGTCTGTGACGATCTGAAGCGAACAACTTGTCTAAGAATACTTCACTGAGTATTACATTGATGCATACAATATTGTTGAAAGGTTGGAGAAAGAGGTAGATCTAATAAAATTGAAGACTACAGTCAAGAAGTTGACAGAGGAACGTAATTAATAAGAGGGTAATTATGGATATTTCTATGTTGAAGAAAGAGCTGAAAGGAGTATTGACAATTCAACAAGTAATTCATTGCTACCAAAAATATTTGAAGTTTCAGTGTTTGATTTTGGCGCCGTCGAGTGTTTTATTAGGAGCGGGGCGACAAGAAGCTCCTCTGGTGTGTGCCGAGGGGGATTGGTCCCACAGTTTGTTGAGGTTGTGTTGCTGTCATTTTTTGTTTGGTGCCATTATGGTTGGCTTGGCGCTGATTCATTCGAGAGAACGGAGGGTTGGATGCCATTGTGAGTTTCAAAATTACATAAAAACAGTGACTATGGTAGAATTGAAAAATCACCAGTCAGTGAGCAAAAAAAAGGCATTGGATCCAAAACAATCGCCATTGAATTTTTGTGCTGCCCGCTGGCTGGCAATTTTTTGCCGGTGCCAGCACGAAAGTACATCATGTACTACTATGCGATCTCATTAGATCGTGAATAAACCACGGGAAAAATAATAAACAAAGTCGAAAGTCAACTGACTGACGTTGAAGTCAAAACAAATTATTTCAAAAACTGAGTTTAGTTCTTGGCTGTTCTTGGGTTTGGGACGGTGGACGATGATGTGAAAACGAAGCAACAAAGACCACGCACAGACCACAGACTGCCACAGACCACAGACCACAGACTGCATTTTTTGGAGTCATTTTTTGTAATCGAATTGTGAAAGGAGACAATGGGGATTTCAAATCGTATGACGGAATACATCAGAAGGAAAGGAGGGTCGCGACTCAGTAATTTCGCGTCTTCTCTCTCGATCAATGTTCGAACTAACGACGATCCATCAGGACGTGGGGTAGACAGTGGTGAGTCGCAAAGTCGCGGCAATGGTCGTGATAACGGACCATCTTCAAATTCAAGGAGTCGAAATTCTACTGCAAATCAAGCGCCTCGGACGAGTGGTGGGACGAACAGCAGTGGAAATAACAATGGGACGTCAAACACAACAACGTCAACACAGCGAAGACGGCGCCCGAGGGGTTGGTGGCCGGCATCGGAGATCGAAGCTATGAAGAAAAAACGGGGAGAAATACAACTAAAGGCCATGAAGGATTTGAAAGACGAAACTTTTGTAAGTTCAACGTTGTCCGTGGTTCAGCTAGTCATCTGTTTTTGAATTTCAAAATCGGCTGTCGAACCCGCGTAAAAGGCAGGTTACGGTAAGGCTTCGCCATGATCCGAGCACGAATGATTTTTTGCCGCCAATTTGAGAACCTTTGGCGAGGACTGCATTCGCAACGATGCCGACGAAACCTGTTGTCCTTCATCGAAGCTGGTATTTTGTTTTGCGAATTCAGGAGATTCTTTCCTTTCCTCTTCAGCGTGAATGGATTGAAATTGTTCTTTTCATCTGAATAATATGCATCGGAAGTTCTTTTTCTAACCTTGATCTTTTACGTTGAACAACGTTTTCTTGTTCTCGTTCAGGTGGTCTCTGAGGAAAACTTCGAGTGGGTATTTGATGATGAGGAGGAAACACTTATTGTCAGTGAAAATGAAGAAGCGAAAGTTGAAATTCCTGAAGTCATCGAACCGCAATGTTACCTGATACTCCCTATGGCTTCAACCAGAAAAGCACGCTGCCACAGTATAAGCTCAGACAGTGTTCACAGCGACGACAGTCACGTGACCGAAGACACGCAATCTACACATTTCAGTCATTGTGCAGGAAAAACTTCAAACGAATGCGCAATTTGTATGTTGGAGTATGATGTTGGAAATGTTGTCGTCTATTCCAAGAGATGCGGGCATGCCTTTCATCAAGAGTGCATTCTTGATTGGTTTTCTAGAGAAAAGTCCGAATGCCCTAATTGCAGAGCGGTGTTTTGGGAGCCCAAAGAAAGAAAGAAAAAGGAATGTGGTTCTGCTGTTGACGACGAGGAGAATGAAGCCGATAGTCAATTGGCATCTGAAAGAGGTGGACGTCGTGAGGAAAGTGGTGCTGAGAATCTAACAAACCGCGCGAGAAGTGATGCGGCAAACATCGAATTTTCTTCCTAATCGTTGTGGGGTAGTACAGGCGTAAACTTCACTGCAACGAAAATTTTGATTCAGACCCAACTTCGCCAGCATCATCGTGTCTTATTACTCTTACCCCGGTGGCTGAAGAGTGATATGGGATATTGGGAAGTACGGGGGGCTGTTGCTTCTTTTATTTGCTGTTTTGCTGGAAAAAGACTGTGTCAGGTGTAGATCATTGTTGTATAAACTCAGTCCTTCATATGCAATGAAGAGCAAGATTTTGCTACTCATTAAAAGGTGCGGAGCGCGGTCAATTAGTGGAAGTAGCCAGGGGTAGTTTCACATTGAGATATTGAAAGAGGTAGTCAAAGATTTTGTTGAATTTTCTTTTTCACAAATCTTAATAAGCAGTAATGAAAAAGCAAGCATTTTAGATTGTTTCTGGGATGTTGTTGTTTGTGAGATGAAGATTATTTTTTGAAGTTTTCACGTATCTATACCATTTTGAGTTTTTGAAACATTGGTTTAGAGAAATATTGTTTAATAGATGTCATTTTGGTTTATGAGACAGTAGACAAATCTTTCATCAACCCAACATTACGGCGATAGTCGTAAAAACACATTGCACTCTTGTGGAACCAGACTCTTCTATCATTCATTCTGATTAGTATTAGTAAAAGTTGTTTTACACCAAATTATAAATTATTCATATATACCACCATCCTATCTGTTGTTCTTTTTTTCCTTTACTGAAACATTCATTCTTACCAACACAGGTGGGCCTAAAGAGTACATCAATCACATGTAATCAGATCTGTAACAACAGACAATTCATTTTAAGTAGGACACATCTTGACAAGGACACAAGGTCAGTAAGATGTTGCACAACAAAATATCTATATCCCACAGAAGAGAAATCTTAGCCTCTCATCCCAGCAAAATGGATAATTTAATCAGATGCACTTAATGCCCTTGAATTCAATGTCTAAGATTCAGCCCCCAAAAAGCCATGATCCATTTCCATCATAGTGCAATTTTTCAAAATATGATGGGCAGCCAAAGGAATCCAGCAATTCGGAGTAGGAATAATTGTGTCAAGATACTGTATCTGGGATCTCAGAATGTGAATGAAACTCTACCTCAGAGAAGAGAACACAGACACTGGTACATGCACACTTGGACATAGGCAACTTTCAAATTGTACTTTTTGATGTAGGTGCAATGTCAATGTCCATGAGGGGCCAGAGTGTTAGCCTAGACCTCATAATATGATTGAGCAGAAATATGATGGATTAGGTTTGTGATGCAACCAGAAAAATCTGTTGATAATATATATACATGATAAAGTATCTGTTGGGGATAGTAGGATTGCAGCTCCTGCGGATAAAAGATTTAAATATGGGAAAGAGAAGAAGAAAACACGTCAGTGGCCTCGCCTGAGGGTGTGGTCTATTGACCAGCCAAATAATATGAAAAGATACAAAAGGCAATAAGAACTGCCAATAGCTCATAAAAATAATATAATCTCAGATACTAGTTGTAAACTGGAGACAGCCTGATAATGCCTACCATGCAGTAATTCTGAAGGTTTGGGCTAAAGCACTAGTGGCAAGATAGGATGTTTCTTCAACAATATTATTTTTATCGTGACAATTATCATGTCGGGAAAAGTGAAACAAGAGGGACGTGGTCGCGGCGGCAGGGGCCGAGGCCGACCGAGCGGACCAGCAAAGAGTGCCTTTAAAAGTAAAGTGGCAACGTTGGAAGAAGATGTGTTCGACTATGGGGATCCCAAGTTCGCGGCACTCTTCACTAAGTCTTTGGAGAACATAGCTGACTATGTACAGCGCGAGTATTCCAAGGCTGCAGATTTGTCAGCGAGCATGCGCGATCTGGATTTAAAAGTGATTACGACGCCTACACCGCCAACAAATACAACAGCTGGATCACCAGAGATGATCTTATGGGCTATGGAAGCCAAAAAAGCAGAAAAGAAAAAGGAAGCACTAGAAGACAACATGAAACGTGCTTACGCATTGGTCTATGGACAATGCTCAGAAAGACTCAAAAGCAGATTGGAAGGTACCACTGGGTTCCAAGCAATCAAAACGTCACAGGACGTGGTGCAACTACTTTTGCTGATTCGCGGAGTAGTGTGTCAATTCGATGACCAACGTCAGGGGGTCTACGCCTTAACCCAGGCAAAAAAGAGGGCCTACCTATACTACCAAAACTACAGAATGACTAACAGCGAATTCTTCAAAGAATTTAAGGCAATTATCGAAGTTGTGGAAACCTACGGTGGAAGCTTCGCAACCGAACCAGGGCTGATAAAGGAGTATTATAAGAATAACCCCCCTGCTACTGCTGACAAGCCAACGGAAGCCGAAGAGACGAAAATGATTGAAACCATACGACAAGAAGTATTAGGAGCAATGTTCATCAGTGCAGCTGACAACGGAAGATACAAAAGATTGAAGGACGATCTAAGCAACGACTACGTCAAGGGCGTGGACAATTATCCAAAAACACTCGACGCAGCACTGACTTTAATTAATAATTACAAAATCGAAGGAAAGAATTCAGGCAGAAACGAACAAGTGGGAGAGCTGGCATTCGCCCAATCTGACAAGGGAGGCGAAGCCGGAAATGATAGCGATGATGATGAGAAAGTGTTGGCTCAGAAACAGCACGGTGGAAAGAAATCTGTACCAGGGATCCGAAATGAGAAGGGCGATGTAGAATGCTACAACTGTGGCCAGATGAACGACCACATTGCCCGTGATTGTCCCAAAAAGAAAGACCAAGAAAAAGATGAATACATGAATGCGCAATACGACAATGACCCCGATGACAGCGATGATTATTCCTTCCACCAGACCGGACGTGGGGGACCCATCAACCTGAACTGGCTTCTACTAGACAACCAATCGACCACCAACGTCTTCGTGAATAGAAGCTACCTTGACAAAATTGCAGCAGTTGGGAGAACCGTACGCATCCATTGCAATGCTGGATCAACGACAACCAAACTCCGGGCGAAATTCGGTAACCTCAACGTATGGTACAATCCAACCGGAATAGCGAATATCCTCTCATTAGCATATCTAGAAAAGAAGGGGTTTCGTGTCACGTACGACACCTATAAGGAGAAAGCTTTCATTGTCTACACCCCGGATGGCAAGCACAGTGTTAAATTCAAGCAGAGCAAGAACGGCCTCCATTACCTTGATCTGACAGAGTCGGGTAGTGACGCAATTGTGTTGGTGAACACAGTAGCAGAGAACATGGAAGGCTACACAAGGAGGGAAATAGCTGAGGCCAGAGACGCCAGACGCCTACAAAACCTGGTTGGGAATCCGTCTGACTCCGATTTGAAATCAATGGTACGTGACAATCTGATCCCTGACTGTGAGGTTACTCCATCTGCCATCACAAATGCTAACAAAATATATGGCCCAAATGTAGCCGCACTCAGAGGCAAAACAGTGAAGAAAAAGCCAGAGAAAGTACGGACAAACTATGTGGCCGTGTCACGGGATTTTGTGAAGCTACACAAGTTTGTAACGTTGGTAGCGGACGTCATGTTTATAGATGGAATGCCATTTTTGATCACGATGTCCCGAAAGATAAACTTTGTGACTGTGCAGCATTGTCCCAGACGTAGGACGGCAGAACTGAAACAGGGATTGGAGAGAGTCATGAGACTATATGGCCAGGGATCGTTCGTAGTGCAAACAATTTTGATGGATGGAGAGTTTACAAAAGTAAAAGAAAAATTAGACAATGTGATTGTTAACATAACTGCCAAAAATGAACACGTGACCGATATAGAAAGAAAGATTAGAGTGGTCGAGGAGAGAGGAAGAGGAATAATCAACACCCTGCCGTTTGCACATATGCCCGGAAGGGTGGTGTTGGAGCTAGTACACTTCGTGGTTCTTTGGCTCAACGCATTCCCCGTGAAAAATGGAGTTTCAAGGAAGCTAGGGCCACGAGAAATAGTGAGCCGACAACGCCTCAACTACAAGAAGCACTGCAAAGCATTGTTCGGCAGCTATTGTGAAGCGTATGACGAACCCATTCCAACCAATACAATGGCAACACGGACGAGGCCAACCATTAATCTGGGGCCTATTCCAAACTTCCAAGGGTCAAACAAATTCTTTTGTCTAACGACAGGACGAAAGATTGTAAGAAAGCAGTTCAAAGAATTACCCATGCCCCGATCCGTTATTTCCAAAGTAGAGTGGTGGGCAAAGAAGGAAAAGCGAGACGGCAAGCAGTGGAATTTTTTAAACAGAAGGCGAGAGCCATTCAATTGGAAGCCGTCAGCTGATAAGAAAGTGAGAGACCCATCCTACCAGCCTTTCCCGGATGTGGGAGATGACTACCCCGGGCAAGTAGAGTTGGCAGAGGACGAAGATGAGAGCGACGAGGATGAAGAAGCGGGTGTGGCCGATATGGCACTAGAAAACGCCGAGTTAAATGAACCTCAACCCGACCATCCCATTGCCAATCAGGCCGAAAACCAGATCATACCGGATCATCTTAGAGATGCTCTTTTCCCTGACCCGGAACGGCAAATAAAAGTAGAACCAGATGATGACCAAATTCCAGAAGGAACCGCGGACTACGATGTAAATGAGAGTGCAGAAGAGGAAAACATCCCAGGAGTGAATGAGGAGCCAGCGAGCAGAGCTCATTTAAGGCGAAACGCTCCAAAACCCATAAGATACGGAATAGATGATTTCACCAACGCGCAAGTAGAAGAAGAAGATGTTGAGGAGCACATTACTCTCCTTAACTACGTTGAAAAGAAGAGGCCAGATTTTGAAGAGCAACTGTGGGAATTTGTACTAACCCAGTACAGCCTTAATGCAGGGCTGAAAAGGTTTGGCGAGAAAGGAACTCAAGCAGTTAAAAGTGAATTGAAGCAAATGATTACCTACGATGCATTCGAGCCGCTTGATGCGGGCACACTAACAAAGAAAGAAAAACAAAATGCACTCCCATCTCTGATATTCATCAAACATAAAAGAGATCAGTCTGTGAAGGCAAGGGCGTGCGCAGATGGCAGAAAGCAAAGAGACATATTTCGCAAAGAAGAGGCGATGTCTCCAACAGCCTCGACTAACGCCGTGCTCTTCTCGTGTGCTGTGGATGCACATGAGAGACGGGATGTAGCCACAATGGACATCCCGGGTGCCTTTTTACACGCCAGAAATGAAGACTATGTCATCATGAAAATGGAAGGCGTATTGGCAACTATGATGGTTCAAGTGGACCCAGGAACATACGAAAAGTTTCTAGCTTATGAAAATGGGAAGCCTGTCCTATATGTGAGGCTGAAAGCAGCAGTGTATGGACAACTGAAGTCCGCGTTGCTGTTCTATCGCAAGCTCTTGGGAGATTTAATGGAGCAGGGATTTGAACTTAACGAATACGACCCATGCGTGGTGAATAAGGAGATAAACGGACATCAAATGACCATAGTTTGGCATGTTGATGATCTCAAGGTGTCTCACGTTGACCCTGAGGAGGTCACGAAATTTGGGGAATGGCTAAAGACCAAATACGGTGATTCCGTCAAAATACACCGTGGAAAGCGCCATGATTATCTAGGAGTGGACCTGGATTACTCGCAAGATGGAGATGTAAAGCTAGGAATGGTTACCTACCTTAAGAATGTGATAGAGGAGTTTCCTGAAAAGCTTGGTAAATCGGTGGCTACTCCAGCATCTGAAAACCTTTTTAAAGTGCGAAGTGACGATGAAGCAGTGAAGCTCGATGACAAGAAAAAGGAGCAATTCCACCACACCGTGGCTCAATTGCAATTCGCAGCCATACGAGTGAGACGGGATATTCAAACACCCATTGCTTTTCTAACTACTCGAGTAAAAAGCCCGGACCAAGACGATTGGTATAAGCTCCGACGAGTGTTGAAATACCTCAAGGGAACCAGATATATGAAGTTAACTCTGTCTATTGACAACATGAATGTGATTAATTGGCATATCGACGCGTCACACGCTGCCCACATGGATTGCAGAGGGCACACGGGAGCAGCTATGACCTTGGGACGTGGAGCTATCATCAGCTTGTCTAGAAAGCAAAAAGTAAATACGAGAAGCAGCACCGAAACAGAAGTAGTTGGAACAGATGACTCATGCCCGGACGTTTTATGGATGAAATACTTCGCCGAAGCCCAAGGATATTTTATCAAGGACAACAAGGTACACCAAGACAACATGAGTGCCATGTCACTAGAAGTGAATGGTAAGTTGGCTAGTTCAAAAAGAACCAAGCATATGAAAGCCAAATACTTTTTTATCAAGGATAAGGTCGAGGACGGGGACATTAGAATTGTTTACTGTCCTGCTGAGCAGATGTATGCAGACATTCTCACCAAGCCCCTCCAAGGAATTAAATTCAGAAAATTTAGGGCCCTTCTAATGAATGTGGCTGAGGACTATGTCGACAGTCCAGATGAAGGGGAAGAGTTTCAGTTTCAAGAAGAAATAGCCGAAGGAAAAACGGTTAGGTTTGCATCCAATGCAAAAGTGATGATGCTACCACCAACTGACACTAGGCCAAAGAGGGCAGCATCACAGGAGTGTGTTGGGGATAGTAGGATTGCAGCTCCTGCGGATAAAAGATTTAAATCTGGGAA
>JALLOT010015886.1:0-11279 GCA_036939595.1 Thalassiosira livingstoniorum
TGTAAAAATTTGAGATGCATATATTGGATTTGAAATTTTTGCATTTTCCATGCAACACCCAATAATATTGGTTGCCATATTGACATTGCTAAAATCTGCACACCTCAATCTTTATTTGTGCACAAAAAAGGATGCTAGTTAGACTTAACCTGATGAGCATTAGTTGTTTGAAGCAAAAAAATGACTTGGAAGTGTTGCTTGTGTCAATGTCATCATGAACATCTAAGATTGTTTACCATAAGGTGGTGGTTGATTTCTTCAGAAGTGGATAGGACCAAAATGATAAGTTAATAACTCCTTCTTCTCTTTCAGCATCATCATGGCTAGTATCCTCTCACCTGAGCTCTTGGTTCCCTTTCACTGGAATCTTTTGGAGGAACAAATAATGTGATACAAGAAGGTACTGCTGATGTTCTCCAAACAAGTTCTTGACTTTCTGTTTTGTGTAAAAATATTTTTGCCACTAGACAAAAAACATGTGCTTATTTTAAACTGTGGAATGAGTTCCGAACCACGCTGTTTTGTGTGGATAGTAAAACTATCCACACTATCCGCATAACTATCCATGAATAGTAGTACAGGATAGTAGTACGATCCACAAAACTATCCACAAATCAAACAACAATCCGTCTTATATTATTTTTTTTGCATTGAAAGGTTCCACCACATTATTATTGCCAATTTTTCAATATTTTTTGTTATGTAGGTACAATACCATTTAATGCCATAATAAAATAATACAACATACATTAAAAAAATAATCTCTAACAATCACCATGGCATCCATGCCATGGCACACGATCACAATGGCGCCTTTTCCGCTCAAAACCAAAAACTACTTGGCCAATCAGCGCAAAACTCCACAGATGGTCAAACAGTCACCATCAGAACCCAAAAAATGGGTTGACCCACAGTAGCAGGGGAATCCCATTCCAAAATTTACAATAATCACATGGAGCGTTTCCATTGTTGTGGGATTGAAATAAAAGTAGTAATATGTAACTATCTAGTAGAAAATAAATTCAATGCAGTTCATTGGATTTTATGGTTAGACAGGGTTAGTTTTAATGTTGATGACATGCCATCAACGATGCTGTTTGGCTCACAAATGGCATGGTTGGTCGTTGAGGCCATTGTTGTTGATGACGCCTTCAATGATGCCATCCACGATGCTGTCAGCAATGCCCTCAACGGTGCTGTCAACAATGCCCTCAATGACACTGGTTGTCATTGACCACGTGGTTGGTCATTGAGGCCATTGTCTGTGCATATTATAAAAAATAGAAGTATGGTACAATAATAATAATGCCATAATACCATAGGTATTGTATCTAGATAAGTAGGTAGAAAGGGATATTATCTACTCCTGTCTCTAGTATTTATTTACTGTACATACGTACTTGCTCAAATTTTTGAATACACATACTTACACATACAAATTCCATTCCATTCCATTACACATACAAATTCCATTGGTACTTATGTAAGTAGATTCAATACCTACTAGCACCTACCTATCATAGTATTAAAAAATATATCCACAGATATTGAAACTTACCATCCACACAGATAGTAACACTATCTGTGCAGATAGAGTTACTATCCATGCTTGAACATGAAAATATTGATTATTTAATGTGAAAATTATTTTACACAAAATTGCTCACAAATATTTTTAGATTCCATTTGGCGATTCCAAAATAAATAAAAAAACGCCAAAAAATATTCCTTTAGCAGTACGCTCCAGATAGATAGCTCATGTTGTGATTAGGGTTTGGGTTGACCATGGTGGGGTAGGTTGCTGAAAGGTCAGTTTAGAAGTAACCATCTCCTTTAAAATTACACAATTTTTCTTGAGTTGGAAGCAACATGAAGCAGATTGTGGTGGGTGTAGCAGATAAGGAAGGGATTGATGGAGTGAGTGAAGGGAGTTTTTGATCAATTGTTTTCACTTTGTTCACAAATTTCTGTCACAAGTAAGTATTTTTCTCTTCATTTCATCTCAACTTGTTTTCTCTCTACCAAACTATTTTCTGGTGTGTTGTTGTGTTGGAGATGATGTCTCTGTAGGAGATATGGCAACATTGATTTATATCAGCAACAGATTGAGGTGAGTTTTGATTTTTTGCCTTTTTGTTGAACTAGTGATTGAAACAATACTATCTAATTACTGTTTGTCCCATCTGAAAAACAGACAACATGGCATTCAGAGAGCAAAAGTGGTGAAGTGATGAGTAAACTAGGCTTGTATTTTTGTCATTGATCAATCCACTTTGGCAGTGAGGAAAAATAAAAATGACAATTCCCAGTTTTCAGGGAGAGAATTTCTCCCATTAACAATGTTACAGAATATTTTTAAAAAATTATTCTGCTCTCCACAACCAATATGACAAATGTTCAGTTGTCTATAATTGGATGATATTTTTTCAAGGTTTGTTGTTGGTCCTTTTGTTTGAACCAGATACCAATGGTTTCAAAATAATATTTCTTATTAAGTATTTATCAAACAAACAATGCTGAGGGGGGTATCAGTGGAAAACATAACACGTGATGTGATTGAATATTTGCATTAATATGGAATAATTTTGATGATTTTTTTCCGTTCCCACATGCCACCAGAGGGCCATGAAATACCCAAGCCATCCTGTTGTGTAGTGGTAGGACAATTTGGGCTTGTGGGGTTCATTGCTCTGTATTGTAGGTTTCCAAATAATTATCCCTAGAGTTGAGGATAAATTGATATTAGAGCTGTTTGATTTTAAAAAATTAATACAATTAGAAATGAAATGTATCAGCATGTAGTTGATACTTAAATAGTACCTTGTAAGCCTCTTTTGTTTCTACTTACCAGATTAACAGCATGATTTTTTGTCTACTGAATGAGAATTGTCCAGATATCTAGTTGTTGCATGAGCCAGATAGTATGACAAATAAGTTAATACTATCTTCATGTCAATAACACTATTTTAAAAATAAAAGGTGACAAAGTTCAAATAGCAACCAGCTATTTCACTTTCAAATAGCATATTTTATGCTCACAAAAAAACAAAAAGCTACAAGATTTGCAAAAAGAAATTTAAAATAAGTATGCAAAAGACAACAACATGATAGTGATTCATTTCAAACAATCAGATTGTTTCATTTGATTAATTTCATCAATTCTATGTTAGCAGTATCACAATTATTAATACTTACAACCCACTTAGAGCTGACATTGAATGCAAGGGACTTAAATGACCCCAAAATGACTCATTCAGTAAGTATTGATGACCATGATACAAACTATTTTAGTTGATAATGCAAGCACGTTTACAAGAAACAATTTAAATGTGTTTCTGAATGACAATGTATTGAAAGTGTGTGTGATGTAAACACTCTCATAATTTTGATGGAGGCACTTTCAGGCTATTTGCATAATAACCAAGAATCATTGTCTTTCACAGTGACCCATGAAATGATTGATGAAATGATTGGCAAATTCTAATTGGAGCAGGAAACGTCGTCGGGCATTTTTAATCAAAAATATTTTTAGGTCTGCATTTTTGCGCTCTGTGCATGTTTTGCGCTCCATGCAGTTTCAGAAAAAGCGGGATTGAAGAACTGTCTTTATTCTCCGCCAATTCCCTGGCTGTCTTTTCACGATAGGCCATATAACATAAATAGGTATAAGTACCCTACTATAGGCAGAATCTACCTAAAAATACTACAAGTTTAAATTTACACGCTGATGTTGGTTTTCAGTTTTGAGTCAAATTCTCAAATACCAACATCAGCGGTTGTTTTTACCATAGTAGCACCTACATGGCCAAAATCACCATTTCCGCCTTTTCTCCC
The DNA here is from genome assembly GCA_036939595.1 of Thalassiosira livingstoniorum. Classification (NCBI taxonomy): domain Eukaryota; phylum Bacillariophyta; class Thalassiosirophyceae; order Thalassiosirales; family Thalassiosiraceae; genus Thalassiosira; species Thalassiosira livingstoniorum. The sequence continues at coordinate 3,835 of JALLOT010015886.1, forward strand.
ATAGGCACTATATCTCCTCTCTCTCAGCCAATTCTCAACCATTTGACACCAAACTTCACCAATGTCATCTACTGATCCACCTGCATCAACTGCTGTCGCGGATTCGCGCGAAATTGAGCATGGCCAAGATGGCAACAATAACCCGCATGACGATGGCGCAAATGACGCAAATGACGCAAATGAAGAAAATGAAGCTGTTGACAGTACTAAAGAGCCTACCACCAAGAATTCTGATGGCGCATCAACATCCAACAACACTAAGAAAGCCAAGGTACCAAGGGCTTTGAGAGATTTGGCGGTTTCTGACGGTTTCATGGCCAAGACAGTAATTGCAACATCAACAAATCGCCAACAGCGCAAAGCTGCATCTGTGAGGGCATCAGCCCCCCCACCTACACCTCCTACTGTGCCCCCTGCTGGCAGGCCACCCAGGGCTCCAAAGTCATCCCAGAAAGCCCCTCAATCTTCAAAATCGTCAAAATCGTCAAAATCGTCAAAATCGACAAAATCGACAAAATTGGTGTCCACACCGTCAAAATCGGCAAACCAACCTGGAACTCCAAAGAGAACTCCTACGCCCAAATTGAAGGCTGCCACTCCAACCAAGACTCCTTCTCCTGCAAAGCTCAAGCGCAATTTAGGAAAGTCAAAGAAATCCCCTGCAAAGGCAGCAACCCCTGATCCTAAAACAAATGTAGGATATCATCGTGGTCTGTACATCTGTGACCACAATGAAATCCCTCAGACAGGGCGTGTTCCTCCCATGTTGTCCAAGACATCACCTGGCCAGAAGAAACCTAAAAGGGGGGACATGTTATTCTACCAAGTTGTACCTCAGTTGCATGAGTCTGTGAAGATTACCATTGACGATGAAGATGGTCCACCATATAGTACAGAAGCAAGGAGACTCATGGAAAACAATCCTTGTCCACGCATCAAGGTTTGGAAATCAAGTGAGTTTCTAACATTGTCGTTGAAATTTTTAACCACTGTCGTGAATGTTTGCGAACGAAGTCGTTGTATTATTCTATACGCTGTCGTTTGTTTTTAGACGTTTATCGTCAATTTTTTTGAACGATTTCGTTGGTTTTTTATCTGACATTATCGTTTGTTTTTCTCTTACGACATCGTGATCTTTTTTCAAACGACTTCGTTCATGTTTTCCAACGATGTCGTACGTTAATGTCCAACGACCACGTGAATATTTTGGATCATGTGATTCCAACATCGGTGGTTTTTTATTAACGTCATCGTCTGTTTTTTTACCACGTTGGTGTTGCATAATGATTGACGCTGTCGTTGTATTTTTTTACCCGCTGTCGTTGTCATTTGTCTCACGTTGTCGTGACTTTTTTTCGCGAATTTAGAGCGTTTTAACAGGCACTTGCGGCCCATTGTGAAGCACTTGTTCCGTGGTCACTTCCATCTTGTTCAGAAGAAGACAGTAAAGACTCAAATGTTTGGAGCTGATGTGCCAGATGATGTTGATGATGCTCGAGTTTTGCCACCTGAATCAATGGACAGACTTGAGGAAGTTCTGTCTATGCTTCCAAACCTCTTCATGACTAAACGCACCAATGTAACTTCTCAATTTGGTCACTACATTGATTACTTCGATAGGAGCTGGTATGATTTGGACTCCAAACACCAAGCATGTCCAGAAATGATCACCAACGACAATAGGAGTTTCATGAAACAGTTCATTATTGCCCTTGCCACTGCTTTCTTTACGTCGCAAACATCACCACCCATCGGTTTGGGAAAGAAGCTTGGGAGGTATGCCGAATTCTATCAGATAATGCTTGAACACAACCTTGGAGTTATCAGATGGTACATCAAAAAGAATGCTGGAAATACTCTTTGGCTGCCTCGTTTTGGATGGGACAAATCTGGTGATCTTACTCACACAGATTCTCTTAGAACTGGAGTGAATAGTTCAAATCCCGATGCTGCACTAGCCCCATTCATCAGATTCTGTCATGACAACAGCTGGCCCTCCTCTTATGACTCATTCATGCGCAACATCGAAACATTCCGTAAGAAAAACGCCAATGGTATTGTTGATTGTTGGCCAAAGAAGTTGAATGAATACGAGGATGATGGAATCGATGATGAAAAGAAAAAGAGAGGAGAGCATTTTGGCAAGTGTAAGAAAGGATCTAAACAATGGATCCATCATTATGCTGTGCTTTGTCATTTTTGGCATGACGATGATCCTAACTTTTGCTGCCCCTCGAAGTGGTATTTCGAAAAGGAGTCTAAGGTGTTCAAGCTTTTTGGTTACAGGCCAGCCCTTGCGGATAGTTCCAGTGACTCGTCTGACGATGATGATTCAGCTGTAGATGTTAGGAAGCCAGCGGCGAAACGTAGTTTGGCAGATCAGGTGGGTCAACTCCTCAAAGACGAGACTGCAGCAGTTAAGAAGGATCGTAAGAGAAAGGCAAAGGAAGCTTTCGATGCGCGTGATGTAGACGATGAAGAAACAGATGATGGTGAGGCTCAGACAAATGATGTGGAAGAATCTTCTCACGAAGAATCCTCCAAAGAACAATCTTCTGGGGAAGACTCTGCTGACGAATGAATTTCGTATTGTTAACTTGGGGTATAGGATTGCATATTTTGTGAAAAATGGTAGCAAGTTTGTAATATCTCGTTTAGTGCTAAGTGTCTAATTTCTCAAACAACAAACTATATTGGTCATTTTTATACAACGTCATAGTAAAATAAGTATTGCGAAATCGTTAATATTTAACCCACGATGTCGGGCTAAAATAAAATTTTAAATTCTACAAGTCTTAATTAACGTTATCGTGAATTTTTGTCTAACGTCATTGTTAATTAATCAAAGGATAATAGAAGATTTATCTAACGACATCGTAAACTATAATGAAGCAATGTCAGAAATATTTAATTCACGATGTTGGGTGAAAAAAAAAATTAAATTATACAAGTCTTAATTAACGTTGTCGTGCAATATTATCTAACGTCATCGTTAAATAATTAAAGGGATCATCAAAGGACAATAGAAGCTTTAACTAACGACATTGTAAATTGTTATGAAGCAATATCGGTAATATTTAATTCACGTTGTCGGGTAAAAAAAAAATTTAACTCTTACAAGTCTTAATTAGCGATGTCGTTAATTATTATACAACGACATCGTAAAATAATAATAGAGATTAATGAACGTTGTTGTATAAATTTATACAACGATGTTGTATAAAAATGTCAATGCTTACAAAGCTTGAGTAACGTCATGATACAACATTTAAATTATATATTCACGCATCGAGTCCATTTTTTTTCCTCTTTTGAGGTCTACTTCTCAAACCATCTTCGGCAGCGAATTCAAAGCTTGATCCAGCTGTTTTACCTTGAACCTCATTTTTTTCTTTGAACTTTGATGCAATGGTTGAACATAGTTCTTTTACACACGATGTTTTCTCGCTATCATCAAACCTATCTGAATTGAAAAAACGATCAAATGCTTCAATTACCCGTTTCCTTTCATCTGCTCTTTTCCGTTCTCTGTTGACTGTTGGTTGTTTTTTGGATGCGGCAAGGGATGTTTCTTGTTGCTTCTGCAAATTGAGAGCACGTTTTGAAATGGTTGTTTCAGAATCTTTCCAAAAATTTTCTGATTTTGAAACCTTCTTTGGACTGTGGTTTGTGTTTTCCCTATATTTCAAAAAATCAATATCACGTGTTGGCAATTCATTCTTTGCTCGTGTTAAAATCCATTTGCATTCTGTGAAGTCGGATTCATTTGTTCCAGGGAATAGCATCATATTGCCATCATCACTCGGTGGAGGACATCGAGTCATAATATCTTTCAAGATTTCGTCAGTAATTTGAACACCACAATCCTCAACTTCAAAATGATTCGCTTGAGCTTGCATCATGAGCTTTCCTAAATCTGATCCATCACCGTAATGAGCATGAAATGCCTTCCAAAAACGAATGTGAAACATTTCAATAGTCATTGTTTGCGTGAGAAAAAAAACATGTACGCAGGCAACTCCAATTCTGATATAAAACCCGCAACTGCATCGTAGAAATATCAAGCCATTTTTCCTAACTACTTTCACAATGCGCACCCTCAAATACTTTGGAATTCTATTGCACATTTTTTGTTCCAATCGTCGCTTGCTCAAGGTTACATCCGATTTTGCATCAAAGTTCCATACAAGGAACACCTCATGCTCACAATGGCAACCTGAAAACACAAGTAAAAAATAACAATAACGTGAGTTTTTTTTAACGCTGACGTTTGATTTTTGCAACAACAACGTTAAAGATAGTATGACGATGTCGTAATAAAACATATTACGACCTCGTGAAATTTCAATTTTCAAGCAAGAAATCAACGTTGTCGTTAATTAAATTTTTCGTCATCGTTGATAAAATTTTACGTCATCGTTGGAAAATATTCATCATTGTCGTCAAATATTTGCAATAATAAACAACAATGTCGTTAGAAAAATAATAACAACACAGAGCATGTATTCAAAGTTATTTACCTTTACAATTATCACGTGCATCAAAATGTTGATCAGCAAGAGTTTGCCCCTTCAAAATTATTTCATCCTTTGTTTCTGACATTGAATAAAGTGGTGTTTTCCCCATCATTTTTTTGGAATGTTGATTAGCAAGAATGAGTCTGTTGTCCATGTATGTTGTGGTTTTTTTTATCGTGACATCGATGTTCGTGTTGGCATTGACACCAAATTCACCGCTCTTGATATGTTTATTTTGATTTTCAACTGGTGATGTGGTGCCAGCATCCATTGAATTCGTTATGAACATTCGTAGATGGTTGGATAGACGTTGTCTCTTCCCATCGACATCACCAAGCAATTTTGTAATCGCATTGACACAGTCAATTGATATTGCACTTTCAATATCGTCCGATTTCAGTTCATCCAACAATGCAGATACTGTATCAGAAAACTCATATTCAGTTTCAACATAAAAACAAAGAGACATGAGCCATTCCTTCAGCATTGATCCTGTTTTTATTTATGAGTACAAGATAGTGAGATGAATTCAAAATTAAGTTGAAATAATTAAAAAATTTTACCTATTTCTGCACCGAAATCAGTTAGCTTGTCCCCATTGTGTGGAAGTTTTGGTTTGACTTTTTCGTTGAACGGTTTGTAGATGGCGTGAAAGACGCAGAGCATAAGTTTTGATTTTTTGTATTCTTTCATTGTTGCAATACAGTTTTCAAATGATCCATATTCTGCAATATCTTCGTCGGTGAGTGTCAAACGGTTACGGGATATTGAAACTTTTCCATATATCAATGGAAAACAGAATTCAAACAAGCAACGAAACACCCATGATTCGCCAGAAGGACAAACGGCCATATTGGTGGTGAAGCATTGACCATTCGCATCCTTCGATACCATGAGAAATAAATCTCTTTTCTGACGATTGGTTCCAGAAGTTACATCCAAGAAAGATGTTTCTGGATTCATCATGAACATACGGATCATTTCGTCGCTGGCAAAAGACAAAATCAAAACAAGCTTCGTGTCGGCATCAAAACTGAGTTCCTTCCTTAATTCAATGATTTTATCACTCAAATCTTTTGGACAATCTAATTTTTCTGCATCACTGTCAAAATCACCGGATTTTTTGGGACGTCCACGATTGGTTGTAACCATCAAGCCAGAACAAGGGTCGTCATAAACACACACATATGATATGTTCTCGCTTCGTGTGTATTTAATGAACGTTGTCGTTCATTTTAAAGAGGCGTTGTCGTGTAAAATAAAGGCACAATGTCGTTTGAAAATTGTTCCATCACCAGTAACAAATTTGCAACGAAGACGTAACAAAAAAAAACGATGTCGTGAAAAAAATAAATTAACGATATTGTTAGAAAAAACTTGACGATGACGTGATTAAAATTCTAACGACATTACTAAATATAACGTACCTGCTAAGATATTGCATGGCTCTTTCAGCACTGGACCAATCATTCCGAACCCCAATTTTTTCACGATCCGCTTTCGTCATTTTATCCATCAAATTGCGAATCATTTTCACGTCATAGATGGAATCTCTGTCAAGCTCGTTTAGGGCTGTGGCTATGGTGTTTGATTTCATTCCAAGTTTCGCCAATGACTTGATCCATGACATTTTATCTTCAGCAATGTTTGACTCATTTCTTATTTTTTTTTCAGGAAGTATGGGTGGATGGCCATTGTGTCGGAGAGTAGATCGGGATGATAAATAGTAGCTTCCATCTGACATCATGAATACCACAATTCTCATGCGACATCGTGATTCTTCGGTTGTTGCGGCAACAGTGTGGGTCCGTCTCGATTCTGGCTGATTTTCAGAGTATACACCGCCATTATTGCGTACAGATTTTGATGTTTTTGGTTTAGATGATTTTTTCATTTTCTTCGTCATTAGCGCCATTCCTCTTTCGCTGCCTGCCGTTGTCTGAACTTTCACAGTTTCAGTTTTGATTCCAGATTTGGCAACTTTGCCTTCTTCAAATTTCTGTACAGTTCTTGCCTTCCTACCGCAATTGCACTGAATGGTGATGGAGAACTCCCGATAATTGTTGCGATCATCTTTTCCCCTGGAGGCCGTCAATTTGCATCCTTTGCAGCATTCTTTCACCATAGATACAATATCAGCCTCAGATTTTTCACCTGCATAAGAAGAATGAAAACGATATTTCGTCCCTGCGGGAAGATTTCCTTGATCTTTTCGATTCAATGATTTGGACCCTTTCCCAACACAAGATGTCACATCCAATTTTTCATCTCCATGAACAAGCACAAGTTGCTGATCCCATTCACGTGTCGCCTGCAATGACGACAATAATGATGACTTGAACTCAGAATCCATTGTACCTACTGCATGCATTTCGCGAAAAAAAAATTAACGATATCGTGAGTAAATTGTTTACGATAACGTAAAATAATTCATACGACAATGTTGTAAAAACAAAAATTTGGAAAAATTGACGACATCGTTGGTTAACATTAACGACAAAGAACCAATTTCAAAATAGCAACGTCAACGTATAAAATTTCCAGCATTGTCGTTAAGAATATAAAAATAGATAAAAAAATACGACAACGGGAAAAAAAATTAACGACGACGATTAGAAATGAAATGATTTGTGAACATTGAGTGTCCACAAAGAACCATGACGACAATGGCGCTGCTGGTATTTCCAGGGCGTGTGTTGATTGCAACCAGGGTGTGCAAAGTATGATGCCTACAAACAAGTAATTAAACGCATCCAATGTATTGTACCTATCAGGACATAAGAGATGGACAGCGGGATGGAGAGGGATACGGGAGAAGGAAAATCCCATGGAGTTGACTTGTTTGGGATTGGGCGGACCAAGAAATAAGATATGCATGACTTATACTGTATTAGTACCATATTACTTACAGTAATATTATTGTATTGT
>JALLOT010016253.1:0-11477 GCA_036939595.1 Thalassiosira livingstoniorum
TTTACTTTGAATCAAAAGGCTCCGAGGTGTCTTGGGCCATCCTCACCCTAGTGGCTCCTACATACAATCTACCAGCAGAACCACCAAAAGATGTGTCTTAATACACTCTACACAAAGCAAAAAGAGAGCTGGACAGGATCATGAAACTCAAGGATGTGTGGGGGGGAAATAATGAAAGACTATACAACCTCGTCCTCTCCCATTGCATTTCCACCATGGAGGAAGCCCTAAGAGCTAAGGATTCATGAACAAAAGTCGAGATGAATCAAGACGACATGGAGATTCTTAAATTGGTGAAATTAATTTGCCAACAGCAGGACAACACAAAGCAAGGGGTGATGGCAATGGTGGAGTCCAGCAAGCAGCTATTTTTAAGTGTGTAGAAGGTGAATCAATCCAATTCTGACTACCTGGCAGAGTTTAAGACACTGGTTGAAGTGCATGACTCGTACAATGGCTCAGTTGGCAAACACCTTGGGCTGAGGGATATTATCTTACAGGAAAAGCAAATTGACCCCAACAATGCAAATGGAATGGAGAAGGCTTTGGCACTCACAGAGATGCAGCAGAGGTACTGGGTGAGCTTATTTCTAAGCATCTTGGACAACTCTTGGTACCATGCACTCAAGACTAATCTTGCAAATGAACACCTCAAAGGTGTAGATTTGTATCCACAAACCCTAGATGGTGTCATGAAATTATTGACAAATTATAAACTTCCAAAGGGCTGTAGACCTGCAGAGAGACCGGATGCAGGAGTGGCATTTATGCAGAACGATGACAAGCAAGAGGAAGGTGCAAACTAACAGTCTCCCATTCCCGGCTATTGACATGGTAGACAAGAATACGGGAGAAATTAAGTACTTATATACTTATAGTACTACGTATCTAAGTATTGTAGTCTATCACCCCCCCACAATCCAAACCCAGTGTGCATGAGAAGAAAAAGAAAAACAACAGAACATATGGTTGGATTGTAAACAATGGCAGTTATTGTGCCAGAATGGGAGCATAGTCCCGAAACAAACTTGCAGCTGCAGCGGCTTCCGGAAGGGAAGTGGGCTGGAGTTTGAATGGGGCCACCGGTCCACCAAAGAGTGAGGCATAATCGGGGGCGTATGCCGGGGGAATGTGGCCAAGGATAAAGTCCACATGGCGGTGAAAGGTGGACGGCGGGAGGGGCTTAGTAAAATGATCTGCAATGTTCAGGGTTGTATCAATTCGTTCCAGGGAAATCAGATCGTGTTCAACCCATTCACAAAGAGCATGGAAGCGAATGTCAATGTGTCTTGTTCGGGGCATTGGCTTTTGTGCATTAGCCATAGCAGTGCACGTGTCATTATCCTCATAGAGGATGGTAGCCGCCTTTTGGGGAATGCCCAAGTCCCAGAGAATGCTTCTGACATATAAAACCATTTTACCACAATCACAAGCAGCCATGAACTCAGCTTCCGTGGAGGAGAGGGCAACGGTAGGTTGGAGTTTCGTCTTATATGCAATGACACCTCCTGCCAGACAAATACAAGCACCGCTGAAAGAACGTCGTGTGTTGACGCATGTGGCCCAATCACTATCGGTATATGCATGTGGGACGAGTGCATCATGTTGTGGACGTCCTTTAGGGAGGAGGTCAGTCCGAGAACTGTTGATGGAAGGAAGGGAGACGTGGGCAAGAGCGTCATTGGGTGTTGTGCGCCAAAAGTGGATCCCATCTGTTTTAGTGTGGTGAAGGTATTTCAACGCATGTTTCATAGCGTGGAAGTGTTTGTCGGCTGGACAGGCACTGTGTTGAGCGCACTTGACCACAGAGTGGGAAAGGTCTGGTCTGCAAGTGACCATGGCATAGGTAAGTTCACCAATTCCTTGTCGGTACCCAAGACCCATTTCCTTTTGGAGTTGTAGTTGCACTTTTGGGTCTGTTGAACCTTTAGCCTGTTGGAATGCCTGATGGAACTCGCTGCCCAAAGGAAAAGGAACTGGGTTGATGGCCTTGATATAGTGCAATTTCATCCAAGTCTTGAGATGCTTTTCCAAAATCTTGTCAATATACGTCTCGCAAGACATGCGGATGTAATCCCAAGTCTGTAATATATCCATACCATTGAACAGTGTTAAAAGGCCTTGGCGTTTGATTGGTAGGTGGAGATAGTCGTCGATTAAGTCCATCACAATATTAGCTGTCCGCTCTGATTTGGTGGCAATAGCAAAATCATCAACTTGTCGTTTGAAGAGGCAGCGTTGCCCCTCAATGACACCAGAGTAGAGGCACGGTTCATGGACAGTGGGCTTAAAGCCAATAGTGCGAAGGATGCGGTCGGCATGCTTCTCCCACAAACGTGGGGACTCTGGATGACCCTGCATTGCTGCGAGCACCAGGATAACATGGCCTGGTGGGATGGGTTTCCGTCCTTTATGATTAACCCACCAATCTTGGAAAGCTTTGTCGGGGCGCAAAAAGAAGTCCTGTTTTGGCGGAGGGGCTTCACCAAAAGCATTTGTGACGTCAGCCCCAAAAATCAACAGATTCTCCGCAGCCGAGGCAGCATAGAAGAGACGGGAGCTGGTTTGCTCCACACAGTTAGCATAGGTGTGGTCCAGAACCCGAACCTGCCCCTGCTTTGTAGATCCATCGCACGTGCATCGAGCTTTCTTCCGGCCATCCAGAACCTTTTGCACGTAAGTCCACACGAGATTAAAAATAGCCTCCTTCTTCGTGACGAAGACCGGCTCTCCAAACATGACCTGACTCTCATATTGGTCTAGTTGCAGGTATTCCGATTGCTGCCAATCCGACCAGTCATCCTGTTTGAGGAGCTTACCACGAGTAAGTTTATTGACCCTAGTAGTTCGATTCAGTACACCACCTGAAGTGACATCTTCATGAGTCTGAGGAGAAACATATTCAGGAAGGTTGGGGGGTTGGTGGAAGAATCGTGAGTTGAGTTGGTCAATGTTGACCTGTGGGATGCCCGAAGGTGCCAGACCTGATTTGATTTCCGAGTGTGCAAAGATGAGGCTGGTTGACTGCGTTGAAGTAGATGCAAGGCGTTTGAATGCTTGCTGTGCATCAGCAATCGACAAAATAGAAGTGGACCCAATCTGCTTGAGCCAGGCACCTTTGAGTTGAGAACGCCAACGGGGAATTTTAGCAGCATGTGTGCCAGGAAGGATATTTGCCAAGTAAATACGGTTATCCTTTGCTACAAATTGCATCCCTGCGGTCGGATGGTCATGAGCAGTGTAGTTTCGCAATCGCAACTCTTCCTCAAAATCATCGAAAAAGGGAGTGGAAGAGAAGTACACCTGTTGGAGGTCCGTTTTCCCAATGTTGAATTCCTCCAAGATCTGACTTGGTGCATGTGAAATGATGCCCACAGGTAATTGTTTTCGTACCCTTGCTGCAGCCGCAGCCGGTGGATGCAAATCATTGGAGGCATCGGCAAGTGGCAAAGGTGACAGACGTAATGGGAGGTGGGTGTGTTTGGCTTTGCTGACATCCGAGAGGGCCGGAGTGCAGTCTGGAGTTGGTGGGTATGCAGCAGACTGGACATGGGTAGCAGGGAGAGCAGGGGCCTCAACCGAGTCCGCCTCTAGGCCGAGGTCGTAGAGCAATTGTGCCGCCGGGGGACGTGCTGGTTGGAGGTACCATGCTTCGTCGAAGGTAGCATGTGGGCAGTGCTTAACGATGCCCGTGGTGAGGTCGAGGTAACGGATGTTCCTGTCCGTGGCGGTGTAACCCAAGAAAATCCCAGTAAAGTCATTTCTATCCAATTTGGCTCGACGTTTACTTGAACGTTTCACACAATCTCTGGAGCCGAACATTTTGAGGTGTCGAAGATTAGGTTTCCGGCCATACCAAGCTTCGTATGGTGTCTTTTTAAGGACAGAGTGAACTCGACGGTTGTGAACATAAGCAGCAAATAACAGAGCCGCCGACCAATATTTGGCAGGAAGGCCTGCACCATAAAGGAGGGCCCTGGTGGTGACAGCCAATGTATCATTCCAGCTCTCAACTCCTGCATTTTGAGAAGGACTGTCCGCGCCTGTCGGCTCAACTTTGTAGTGGAATTCCTTGAGCAGCATAGTACAAAATTCTTTACAGTTGGCTAATTCCCCACCGTTATCACAACGCACAAGACCACCATCAGACCTGCCAAAAGTATGCATGAATTCTCGTGTAATTTCTAGTGGGGGTTCCTTAGTAGCACTGAGGAAGATCCACACATTGTGTGAAGCCTCATCGACAATGGCAAGGTAGCTGTTGAAACCATCATATGATTCAATGACTCGATCCTTTTTCTTGTCTGGTTTTTGATAATCGTCCGTTGAAGCCCTCATGAAACCAAAGTCCATATAGAATCTTTGGCCGCACTCATTCACCTTCTCAGGGTCTCGACCCGCAGCCTGTTTTCGTATGCGAGCCTGTTCCTTATGGTCAATGTACCGAAAAGGATGGCATTCAAACTGGTTAGGTAGGCCCTCGGCGTGCTGAGGCAGAACCTCCAGCTGCCATTCACCGCAGAAGCCTAGTCTGGCTGCCCAAAGTTCCGATTCCAATTGTTTATCTCAATTTGTGACTCGCCGTTTGACCCGAGAGCGTGGAGGGGTGTCTTGTGGTGAACTGATGGGATGAGAAGCCAATGTTTCAAACACCGAGGCATATCTAGTGTCATCTGGGGTGTTATCCACCGTGATCACGTCCGTGGAAATGTAGTACAACCCATCACGTTTGGTCAAGTCGATGGACATAGATAGCAAACCAGAATCGGAATAAAATCAAAGAGATCCATTGGTGCCCTCTTTGTGACCCTCCTGGGTCCAGGTGACAAACATGTCACTGGCATCCACAACAGCCTGGGGAGAGATGATAGTATCCACCGAATCTGGGTTGTAATAACAACGCTGGTAGTAAATGTTCCCATCTGCCATTGGGAGAGGAAGAAAGCCCTGGTGAGTGCACATAGATTGTTCGAGACGTGTCCCGTCAGGTCCATTCACAGCCAGGCCCACAGCAAAGGGGGTGATTGGGACAATGTCCACCAAACTGTGCCAAAGGTTGGTCATGCAAATGTTAGCACCTGAGTCGACCATACGTAGGGCTTCCTGCGAGCCTGCAAAACCAATGGCTCTAGTTGTGCCAACAATTCGGACCACCCTATCATCTCCAGCAAATACCCTTTCAAAAGCCGAAGTGATAGAATCAAGATCATCCCCCGAGTCAGTGGAGCCCTCTTCGGAGAAGAGAGGGTTGAAGGTGGGAAAATCCCTGACACCCTGTGGTGAGATTGGCCGATCAACGAACTCCTCAAGTTTGCCGGTAGATATGGAGATTTCGGAGGGGATGGGCAAATCAGCTGCGTCGGGTGTCGGTGGTCTGGCAGCCTGTACCCGAGCCGCCCAAGCTTGTGTTTGTGCCCTGGTACCAGCCTCCCAAGAATCATTGTCAAACATATCCAAGAACGACGAGGCATCTGAGGAAGAATCATCATCGCCATACCGTTGAATCAAAGGGGGCAAATGATCAGAAGCAGTAGAAGACAATGTAACCGTTTCAACCTCAAAGAATTGTGAGGACCGTGGAGTGTTGTACGTTGTAGGGGTTGCAGACGAATCATCATCACCATGCCGTTGGATCAAAGGAGGCATATGGCCAGTAGCAGTAGAATTCGAGGTAACTGTCTCAACGTCAAAGAATGTCGAGGATCGTGTAGTGTTGGACGTCATAGGTGTGGCAGACGAATCATCATCCCGCTGGAGGAGAGAAGGTAGAGAAGTGGAGGAGGAGGAGGTGGAGCGTACATCCTCAAAATCATAGAAATTAAATGCTGTTTTGGTGGGGGCATCTCCTGGAGGTGGGCCTGGACCGGCTGAACATGGAGAGTCAAACTGATGTGTAACGGTGTTCACAATCTGAACGAACTCTCGAACCGAACCAGGCCGTCCCCGTCATTCATTGGAGGGGACGTCCTCTTCATCTTCCTCCACCCACGTGTCCCAATCAATAGACTCCTCAATCTGCTCCTCAGATTGGCCCGTCTCCGTTGCATAAGCCAACATGACCTGTCGGGGGCGACGGGAGGGTTTATCCAATCTCTCCGCGTGCTGTTTAAGCCAAGATTCCTCAACTGAATGGCAGAGCTCCTTATTCGCAGGTTTGTTCATGTATCGCCACAGCCAAATAGCCATGGCCAACTGATCACATGAAGCAGCCGAGTGGCCCACACGCTTGCAAGCAGAACATTGTTCCGTAGGATTGAAGGGGCGACGACGTCTGCCAGGGTTAGGGGGTGTCCTATAGCCACCCCGCTTCTTAGGTTGTGGTTCCCGTGTTTCACGGTGTGTCTGTTGGCGATTGGACACATTAACCAAGGCAGCGTCAGGGACCACCACAGTTGGTGTGGAAGGTGTATCAGTATCCAACCTTGTCATTCGCACCAGTGGTCGCTCCAATTGGATGTCTTCAGTGAGATTTCGAGTGGACTGCGCAATCATGGAAGCAAGTTCACCAATTTGGAGAGACTCCGGGAGATCACCAATTGCAAGAGAGTCGTCACGAAAAGTTTCGATGGATGTGCGAAGACTGAGGGTAACCCCCATCAAGGTAGGTTCCTTAATGTGGCGTAGAAACATGAGACTCCTGTTCTTGGCACAAAAGGTATTGCCACGTTTCAATGCTAATCTGAAGTGTAACACCACCACCTTTGCGAAGTCAAACACTGCTGATGGGCTATTACGGTAGTCAGCCCAAACAGGAAACTCCAGCTCCCGCGTTGGGTCAAAAACAGGTGTTGACATCTGGAGAACCTTCCAGAGCATGCAGTAACCATCTCCTGAATCCATGACCGAAAGCCCCATACAGGCCTTCAGTGTGGGATCCTGCATCGGAAGGAGTTTCCTAAGGATCTGTGCCAATGGTCGTTTCATCTTATCATACCGACCTGAGCCAAGCCCAGGGGGGCAAAGACCCACATGACCGAATTCAATCCTGATGGCATCAAAAGGCATGAGCGCCAGGTTTGATGCCAGCGCATTCTGCTGCAAATTCTGGTAAAAATCAACCACATCCTCAACACGTAGAGACTCCAGCGGGGACACCAACGAGGTGATAGAGATTGTAGCCTTTTTGCTTGGTCCAGCAACGCCATCCTTATTCAACCAAGAAGCCATCAGTTCTCCGTGGACACCTAAGACCTCCTCATTAAATCCCATATCATCCATACCAAGAGACAGAAGGTCATCCATAGAAAGTGGGTCCACACCAGTGCTACCAAAGTGATACATGAACGGCGTAATGGTACCATGATGTTGGGGTGTGTTGCCACTGGGTGAAGAAGGAGAAGCGCCAGGTTTGTCTGAGGGAGCATCCACATTTTTCGAAGAAGGCTGTGATTTAGTCAAAGTGGAGGCATCCTGTGAACCGTCGGGGTGTTGAATTGTATGACCTCTCCACGAGGTAGTAGAACAAGGTTTTTCATACGCAGGCCAAGACTTATGCCATGGCGAAGATGTGGAACCAAAAGCAGAGGCACCGTCAGCAGAGGCACCATCAGCCTTAGGAAACTGAACCGAGCCCGGAGAGGCCTTTTGATTTGAGGGTTTAGAGTGCGACAAAGAGTGTGCCTGAATCTCCGGCGGTTGTGTGTTCGTTGTATGTTGGGAGTCAACAGAACAATCCGAAGAGATTGGAGTGGAGTGCACCGGGGAGGGTAAGACCTCTGCTGATTTTACCGCAGATTTCCCAATCAGGCGAATGCGGTCCGACACCTTTTTCTCAAAGTTACCAAGCCGAGTTGTTGCTTTAGCCAAAACTGTTTCCACTTTAGTTTCAAACTCTTTTAGACTAGCCGTCTCTCTAATCGTAGTCAATGTAGATTGTTCCAAATTCCTCAATCTAACCAGTGAATTGTCCACCAGTGGGTTCAGCCGTTCAGAGATCATGGTCTCAGCATGACGCTCCATCCAGGCTGAAAATTCCGATTGAAAGTCCGGCGTAGAAGGGAGGGAGGCCAGCTTCTGATGTATCTGTCCCTGAGACTTTTCCAACGTCGTCTGTCGATCAGCGAGCTCATGTATAAGTTCCTGAGCCTGTGCCATCGCAGAACTGGCCAAGAGGAGCTTACGGTCGGCATCCGAATCCTTTTCCATGGCCTCCTTCAACTTTTCTGTAGCTGCAGAGTTGTGCTCCTCCGCAAGGCGTACCCTACGATCAATCTCCACCATGTTCGAAGCTAATTCCTCCAGCGCAATAAGTCTAGTATCCATTTCCGTACGTGCAGTTTCAAAGTCAGCCTTAGCTGAGTCCATCGTAGACTTTGCATCATCATACGCCGATTGAGCCTCGTTGCACCAGCCCACAGCATCATCCAGGTCCTCCACGGCCTGTTCTAAGGTCGCCGTTGCCTCATCCAAACGACGTCCGCCCGCATAGTAACTAATCGAAGCAACTTTCAATTGTGCAGGGGTGAGGGAGTCGATGGATGCACCGCTGTCATCACTTTGGTGTTCCGTATCCGCCGGAGTGGGTTGGACACGATCCGATTCATGTTCTATTATTGTGTCCAGATCACGAAGAGGGAGTTGGTCCAAGGTGGCCTCCAAATCATTTGCATGGTCTTGAAAAAGTTTATTTATCCTATCCTCCGTTGTCGTGCCATTATCCGTGGTTTCATTCAATAAATTTATGGCAGAGTTGCTATCAGTCCCCTGTTCATCGTGTGTGTTCACCGGATCTGCAGCCAAGGTATGGTCCTTCATAGTTGCTGTCGGTGATTCAGTGTCCACCGACGTTGACGTCTGGGTGTTTGTGGGGGAAAGCAAGCTTGGCGAGTGCCTGTCCCCATCGGAGGTACTTTTCAGTGAAATTTCATCGTCCAACTGATGATGAATCGACTCCAAAGCCAGTTGGAAAGAGTCGATTGTTTCCTCCGCATCTGCATCGTTGGGGGAAGACCGTGTCTTATTCCCTAGCTGGTCCCCCTCATCATTCCAATACGTTTCCTCAAGTTTCTTGCGCAGACTGTCATCCCTGACGTCATCTTCGACAACCTTCTGATCCAAATTCAAGGTGTCATGTTGTAGCTGTTGCCCGAGATCTACAGCATCATCATTGTTGTTTAGACTTCTTCCGTCCCCAAGTTGTGTGGTTGAATCCATTTGTTCGGGCGCCCCTGTAGGGGGTGTGGGGACATTCTCATCGATGGTATCGGATCTTCCCAACGTTGGTGGCGGGGAAGTCCATTGTACTGTCTGTTCCTCATCGACTGTTGTGCGGGTGTGGTTCCCCCCCAATAAATGTGGACGTCGTGCCACATTCGCCCGAGTTACTCGGCCATGTGGGGGGTTCCTGTGTTGTCTCCGACCGGGGCGACCGTGGCCTTTCTTGGAGCCACTCATGTCGTATGGCACCAACGATGGCGCCATCTGTCATCAAATCAAACACCCGCCGATCCGCCTGGGTCGTATGCTCCTTGAAGGGTGAGACAAGGGGGAGGTTTATATCAACCCCCCCATTCCCTTCAGCGTAAAGAAATGTATGTAGAAGAAAGGCGGCAGCCGAATCGAAGTCAGCGCCGCAGGCGAAAAATTAAGCTCGTAACCTAACAGTCTCCCATTCCCGGCTACTGACATGGTAGACAAGAATACGGGAGAAAGTAAGTACTTATATATATTAGGTACTACGTATGTACGTATTGTAGTCTATTATTTTGAAGCTTCCCTCCATTTTTTTCAGAGGGGCAGATTGGAGAAGCTTGGTCATTTATTTTAGAAGAACAGGATATGAGCCAAAGGCCACGCTGTTGGGCATTATCCCTACAGTCATTGGCATACAGACAAAAACATTAGGATGGGCCATAGAGGTGCTAGGATCTGTGCAAGTCATTGCATGTCATCCTTATTTTTTTGAGTACCCACCTTATTATTAATAGGAACAAGCAACACATCACACATCTAAGCATTGCACCATATCATAGCACAAAAATGGTGTTAATCGGCAAACACTAAGCTCAGCACCAACACCCATGCTTTGCTCATCCCCTATCAAATGATAAACAACAAACAAAAAATAAATGACATGGCTTACCTTTGAGGCAAGTAGTGGAAATAAGGGCAATCTGTCTTTAGATATGCTGATCTTTGACATAAATACGCTGAACTTTGTCGCAATTAATGGGAATACAGATAATCATTCCTTGGGTAAACTAATGATTGATGTAAATATGCTGGTGTTCAATCATGTCTGCAATTTCAATAACTGCGTTACTGCTGCTCTTCAATAAGAGAGCAATGGTTTATAATGTATACACTAGTCTAAAATGTCAGTGATGGCCTATGATATATACGATGGTCTAAGATGCCAATAAGCTTCCTACTACCATTCTTTGATATTTTTTTCTTGTGGGATGTAAAATAATACATTGTGAACAGAAGATTACGTCAAGGATGATACATATACTGGCAGGACTCATCTACTGCAACCAGGATTTTAAGCAAACTGAACAACTCCAATCCATGTACATATCTCCAAATTCTGTAGCAGAAAAACTTTGTTGCTATTATTAATGAATATTGCAACTAGGATATTACAAAAAATAAACAAAAAATGAAAATGGTGTGCTAACATCAAGAATATTCATGGTTTCATTTGGGGATATTAAAAGTAATGATCACGCTATGGTAGCTGGCCTAGTGTACTGTCTAATATGCATTTTTGCGTTTGATGTCCAGTAAGATTGACGTATCAAAAGCAATAATAATACAAGGGCATGCCCTGACCAAAAGGACCAACCTATTTGCTCAACCTAAACCAGCATTGGTGGGTTTTGCTTTCACCATTGAATGAAAGCTACTGTGGCCTCAGTTATAATTAATTGACTACACCACAGTGGCATGCTGTCAAAAATAAGCTGATTTTTGTGACATACTTATCAGTAAATGGTAAACAGCAGAAACAAATTGCACCAGCAAGCAGATCTGAGGTCTAATGTCATCAGAGGCTGGTATGGCTGCTAGAAATTGTGGGGGCAAAATATTCAAGGAGAAATTGGGATTTAAAAATTTGGTTGGCAGGCACCATTTCTGCTTTTTTGCACCATGACACAAACCTCCCCTCACAAATTTCTTGTTCTTTATTCCACCCAACATCAACAGAGCAACACAGTGTGGGAGCAACTCAACCAGAACAACTTCCAGTTGCCATTGGAGGTGAATAAGGAATTGGTTGATTGCATAAATGGACATTTCAGTGTGGCATGTAGGCTTCAGGTGGAGCTTGATTCAGCTGGGGCTGGGGGGTATCAGAGTCAAAAGATCAAAGTTAAGAGCCTGTGAACAAAAAATGAAGGAAATCAACCACATCTGTGAAGAGATCAACACAAACCTGGTAAGAGAGAGACCGCCAACCTGCTGTTTCAATCGGTGCTGGAGAACAGTGGATGGCTTGCACCATTGTGTTGTCTGTGATGCCAATTGTTGCATCA
>JALLOT010016301.1:0-10865 GCA_036939595.1 Thalassiosira livingstoniorum
TAAAATAGATATCCTCATGAGTCACTAGATCTCTTCTCTTGCCTGTGTTCAACAGGAGAATCACTGCAGGAAAAGGAGAGCTTGCTCTGAGTTCCATTTTCTCTCTCTGATTCCCTTCCATTCTGCTGTAAGCATATTTAGGAATCTTTTGGCAACTCCACCTTTATTTGAAATGTAGTGCATGTGGGGATGGTAGGCAAAGACCTCAAAAAATGTCTTCTGCCAAAAAGTATCCTCTGGCACTGACACTCCTCCTCGAAGGTGGCAACCATCATTCTGATGGATTGTGTCGCCATAAGCAGTGATTAATTTTCTATCCGCGGCGGACAGTTCTTGGAGGAGTTCATCCTCATCCCATTCATTCTGTCCATAAATACGAAAGCCACCAGGTAATTCAGTCTCCCCCCAAAGAGCCGGCCGCGCAGGGCACTCCTGGTCTTCCTCAGGGTTCTCATCGTTACCGTCGTGAATTGTTGTATTTTGTCTGCGGTCAATCCCTTCACCATCATCTTCTGACTCCGTGTCACTCTGTTCCTTAGCTGGACCCCCCGGCTGAGACTGACTCCACAGTTTTGACATTTCGTCGTCCGTATCTGGCAGAGTCCCTTGCGAATTGCGTGGTGGCTCTGCCTCCTCCTCATTCTCTCCATTTTCCCCATCATTTTGATTATTTACACCTTCATCTATCACAGCAGTATCATTTCCATCAGTCCCTTCTTTTGGATCAACTGGAGTGGATGCAGTTGAGCTCGGATCGACTGCATCAGATCCACTGGCTCCCTGGGAGTCCGAAGGGGTTAGTTCCAGTGGAGGAGAGGAAGATCCCTCTCCACTGCCACTGTTTGTCCCTGAAGTGGCAGCTTCATTGCCGGATTGCAATGGTTCCACCCCGGGGGAATCATCAACGTTGGTGGTCTTACCCTCTCCAAGCCGGGCTTTTTTGGATGGGGTTTCTTTCACCAACTCGGTGATTAGCTGATGAGCAGTAGCCGTTTTGTCACGGATCTTTTTCATCTTGCTTCTCACGTCGAGTCTCCAATGTGAAAGAAGACTATTTTTTCTTGGCTCATTCCTCCCGTTCTTGTTGCAGCAGTGAGCTCCGGGTGCACAGCCAACACAGGCTTGCCCTGCATTGACACAGGGGCAATTGCCCGCTACAGAAGAACATCCTCCCTTTGTTGTGCATTCACAGCACACGGTGCGGGCTTTCTTCTGGGGATGTTGGTCAGTCGGTGGTGCTTCTGGTGGTGAAGAAGTGTTGGAATTAACCAAAGGGTTGGAAGGGGGCGTCTTGGAACGTCTCCTCCCTTGACAGTCATTGTTGGCAGTACTGTGGGATGAACTTTTCTTTTCAGTACTGATTCCAACCTGGCCGCCCCCCTAGCTGGTGGCTGGCGGGCGGGGGCAGGCATGCCAAAAAAAATGCAATGACGATGGCAATGGCCAAGAGTGGCTGAATAGGTCTGAAATCGGTGGCAGTAAAGCAAGCACTCAACAACCAACCAATAATCCAATGATCTTAACCAAAAAGGAAAGTATAATGTCTATCTCCAACACCGGAAATGGCGCCGCTATGGGTGTTCACAATAGTGTAGGTAGTAAGACAGATCAAGGACAGACGTTCAATAGGTTGGATTTTGTAGTTTTTGTTCTAACCCTCATAAAGTACTCAACAATTCAAAATCATTGTTCCATGATCATGCTTATGATGGACACATTCAAACATACAGGCAAAGAAATTTAGCTCTTTTCCAAAATGAAAACAAATCTCATGACCCATTGTTAACTCTGAATGACTAGGCGTTTAATTTCAATAGAGTTCTTCCCAATCCATTGCACTACTCCTTCTATTTCCACTGATCTTGGCAAAATCGGTGCTTAAAATGACTAAACCTCTGAAAGCCATGCCAACCTTCCATCAGACGAGTATGGTTTACATGTGGTCAAACAAGCAAACAAAGTTTAGATTAGCAATAATTATATCAACTGTAACTGTGCAAATTACTTTGGGAGTTGCTTCAATAAATAATGATAATATTTTTACTTACATGTCAGGCCATCAGCAAAAGAATCCTTCAATTTGAATATGGATTGTTAATGGGGTGTAGGTAGTTGGCAGGCAAAATGGAGCAGTATAGTTACCATTATTCAACTGATGGTGGCTCCCCCCCCCAGTTTTTTGTCCTCTTGCTCTTGTGCATGGGCAGAAGTAACTGTAGACAGTCCTAAATGTCATGGCTTGCTTGATTCGGTGGATCTCAGTGACATTGCTCATCAAATTGAAACTGGAGAGTGCTAATAAAATACTAGCAAATGGTGTTGAACCAATTCTTATGTTCACCTCATCAAAAAAGTTATTTGAAAATATTTGAAAATTTGACTTCAAACAAATCCCTTTGATGGAAATTTGAAAAAGTCAGCATGAAATTCAAACATGATCCATTTCTGTGACAGTAATCAACAACCAGCAAAAAACAAAGGGCAATAAAACAACATCATCACTTTGAATCTTCCTTCATATTGACATAATATTTCCACTTGATCCATGCACAATCTTTATCACTGCTTACATGTCTTCATCATATAATCCAAATACATACTGGTGCTTTTGATGGCATCCCAGATATTGTTGTATGCCTGATCTATTCCCTGGGATGGTTCAAATTCCCCTCATGCAGTGCATTGGTGGTCAAATTTGTCAAAGAACAAATCTAATTTGTCCTTCATGTTGGAATGGAAGCAGCTGTCTGTGGCTGTGGCGTGGGCAATTGCCTTGATCATGGGGGATCGAATGTCAATGTTAGAAAAAAATTAACCTGTATTCACACAAATCATGTATTGTTTGTGAGAAACAAGTTACTTTGATTCACACAGAAACACCAACTGGTAGCTTGAGCAGACTCACCCATTGATTAGTTTAGAAAAGTTGGAAACTTTCATCTTTGTACAACATTGTATGCTCACTCTGACAATTCTTCCTACCTCCACCACTTTCATTTCCACTGTCACTCCCGTCATCTTCTGAGTTGCCATTCCCTCCACCCCTTCCAACTTCCAACCCCCCACCCATACTATGGCCTCAACTCAACAACCTCCCCATATCCCATACCCTCTTCAAAAACTCCAGGTCTCCTCCACCTCCATTTCCACTGCAGCAATTCCCACTGTCAACTCCTTCACAATATTGGCTTGTTAAGAATCAATGTCTGCTTTGTGAAAAAGGGGATGGAGGAGGCAGGTGTTGAGGAGGCAGGATCCATGGGTTGATTGGGTGAAGTCAATTTTGGACAGGGGGGATGTTTTGGTAGATGTTGGAGGTGAGGGAATGGAGGGTTTTGAGGCTGGTGAGAGTGGTTTTGTCTGATGGAATGTGAGGAATGAGTGCAAATGTTAGAAATTTTGCAGTTTTTCTGTACAGTGATGGATGAGAAAATCCAATGAAAAGTTTCTGAAGAAGGGAAAGTACCTAGGGTCATATTAAATTTGACTTTGAGCTTCTGAAGCAAGTTCTGCCTTAGAAATGGGACTCATCTCTACATGATTGAGCTGTGGCCACTCATGCTCATTTTTCTCTTCGTTTGATGTGTCAGCAAGATCCAACCCCTCATCCTTCATTGTCTTCATATCTCACATTTGCTACAATTGAGCATTGCTTGATACCTCCCTGATTGATTGAATTGTTTGGCTAGTTTGGTGTGATTGGCTGGAATGATTGTCTTGATTGGATGGGTTGGTTTCTCCTAAGAAAGTGAGACTTTATATTTGGTGGAATTTAAGCTTTGACTATATTCTTTCCTAAAATGTCAAGGTCTGTTTGCATAGATTGGGTGCAAAAGGTAATTGAAAAGAATAGAGATGGGCAACATAATGATAAATTATTAAAAAGAAATTTGTCCATATGGGACACATGACAATACTTTTGTCAATATGAATATCCAGTAAATATGCTTTGCTTATAAAGTGGTTGCATTGTGGCTCATTAAAAATGACATTCAACATTAATTTATATGACTGGTACATTAAAATTTCTGTTATTTTATGCTTTTACTTCATTGGGATGTTTCCCCTTTCATTGTAGTTCAATCTTGATTATTTTTTCATTGCCACATACAGCAGCTGATAACATCCTATTTGTATTTGTAAAGTTTTCAAGTGACTTTCTATTCTTCATGCATTTACTTTTATATGTTCTGGTATCAAAAGTACATGAAATATTGGAATAAAAAAATCAATTGGCTAATACTAATTTTCTTGAAAATCTCCTTGTTATGCAAGGTTTAGTATAGCACTGACATTTATTAGAAGAGTGCAACTTCAGATGATGCTACAATCAATTTGTTATGACAATCATGTTTAGATTTATTTTCTTGATGGACACTGTAATTTTGCCAGCATCAACTATAAAAAATTTCATCTTCTTCATGATGACAAATGTATGTTAGCTCCCTTGGTGTTTTCAACTCTGATACATGATACCCCTCACTCTTTTGTTTGGCACTTGCAATCTTTGTGCTACTTAAAAATCTAATTACAACTGATAAATTTGTAATTGCAGTTGGTTAAATGTCTTATTTTCCCAAATATTATATCAACTCATGGCTGCAAAAATTAGAATCAGAAGTTGGAGAAGAGACATGGATTATGTGATACTCATCAGGATCCTGTCCACCTGTATAAGTGTTGAGAAACAATAATATAGATCTTTTTCTCTCACACATGATTTTTTACAATATTCAGTGCCAATATGGAAAATTTTATTTTTGGAACTGCCTACACCTACAATATCATTTCCATATTTGTTTTAATTCTCCTATGATGTAATGAGCTGTTGGTTTTAACAGGTTTCAACAACTTGAATACAAAACCTATCTGTTGTTCATAATTATTTGGACTTCATATATTATTGTAAAAATTTTGTCCCATAGGCACAAACTTTAATAAGAGTGAAATATACTAATGTAGGTACAAATAAGATTTATTAGTATTATTATTACAATTAAAAGCACAAAATTAAGTTGTTTTTTTGTAAAGGTACTTTTGGAATTTGAAAGTGGGTAATGGCAATGAAATCTTATGAGTAAAAAATGACTCTTTTGATCACTTCCTACACAAGTTGAATATCTGCTTTTGAACCCAAAGCTCCAATGAGATGATTAATACTTTGCATTTTTCAAATGATTGCCCCTTGACCTCTTGAATAAATTTGCATCGTTGGATTGATGAGAGCATCCACCATGGTGTCACTGATGTGTTAAGTTTTTGAGCCTAATAGCTGCAATTTATGGCTTATATCTTTAAAGAACTTTGAAGTATGAAAAATAGGAACCCTGAAAAAGAATTCAAACTTGTGTGAGGTTTTGTCTTGGCTTCATTTCCACTAGTCACTTCTTTTATTAATGTGTACATTGGGCTCTTTATTTTAACTCCATACATAATACCATACAATGCAAGCCAACATCATCTTTTTAACTTTGTCCAAAATACCAATTTATAAACCATAAAAATCATCTTAACTCCATTCAAAATATCTTATTTTTAACTAAAAAATATCATACCCAAAATTGTGCTCCATTAGAAGAATTGATCCAACTATGTCATGGTTTTTAATCAAAGCCAGACATTGTTTAAGTGGGATTTTTTTTTCACTTTAAAAAAATAAGTATCAAAAGTTAGTTACATTCCCAAATTAATTATTCTCAACTGTCATAGAAGATATTATAATATTAACTTTAATTTTATTTTTAGAAACTGGACCCAGGCATCCATTTATAGAAAAGCTACAGAGATGGAACCACTGCAACAATCATAAAAAACCAAAGCAAAACAAAACAAATATTGAGGGAACCAGGGGGTACTCATAAAGTAGTTTCAATAGATATGAAAATTGAAATGAATGGGATTGCATATGAGAATTCAAATTTATCAATAGTTCTTTCTAGAAAGTTATTTTCATAAACTTACACAAATCAACATGGGCGGACCCAGAAAATATGGATGAAACTTTGAAAATTTTCTTAGCATTTTCTATGGGATTTTAGATTTAATTCAAAAATTTATTGTTATGTTGATAAATGTAGCAACTTATTCATTTGAAAATTTTAAGTGTGTATGGCAGAATTGGCACAAGGTTAAATTCACACACTCACATATTTAGCTGGAGTGGATCCTGAATTGATCACATTTCCACAACAAAAGACAATGATAAATGATATCATGTTAAATCACAAACCAATGACATTGAGTGTTTCAATAACATATAAATGAAAGCATCTTTTTGCTACCAATTTAATAAGGAATTTAGATCATTACAAGCACCACTCTATCTTACTTGCTTCCTTATAACTCATCAAATTTCAATATTGGTCATTAGATTGTTAACAAAATCACAAGTAAATCTAATTAATTCAATTGAAATTCACTGACTACTTTGATATTTGCTATCATAAAAGAAAAGTGTTGCTGAAATTGATTCTCATGAGAAAATTAATGTATCAAAAAATCCTTTGTGGTTCTTGGCTGTAATGTTGTTTAATTGTTCATAGAAAATAATTTGTGGAATTGGAAAACCAAATTGTTTTGTTTAAGTTCATAAATATGGTCAGCTGTTGACTGGAGAGAAAGGCAAATATTTTATGCACCAATTTTGTAGTGGCTGGTAGAAAAGTATGTATTTGGCATTGATCAGTAACAATGGTAATAGTTCACATTTGTCCTAATAATCTTAAACAAAAGACACACAGAATAATGAAAGAGTTTGTAAAATCAATATTTGAGCATTGAACTCATATTTTTTATCAAAAAACTATTTGTTGGAGAAAACTCATCACTGTTGTAAGATGAACCTGTGAATGATGCTTGATATTCGAGACAATGAACCAGTAAACCATCATAAAACATTTTTGGCACCATCTTGCAATTATTGTTTTATGAAGTATTTACAACTGTCAGCAATCTTGGCCATGTATTAACAAAAGTATAGAAAAGAATACAACAAAGAATAATGAGGAGCTCTCTGCTTCAAAGCTCCAATTCTCTAGCAGCACTTTGCAAAAGATTTAAGTTGTGTCATTCTATTATAAAATAATACCAATATTAGTTGAACCTAAAACCATGAATAGTAATAGGATAATGGATCACAAACAAGATGTATGGTATTGATATTGGGAAAATTTTGATTGGTAAGATCTTGCAAGACAAAGACCAAAGACATTAAATACCTCCCTCCATATCAATTCCAATGTAAATTTAACTTGATATAAATCACAAGGACAATATGCCTGAATTGTAAAAGATTTGAAGGGAGTGAAAAATAGAATCAGCATAAAATCATTTTAATACTTCAGTTTCAACCAAAACTCAAAACCAATGCCTTTGTAATGATGAACAAATTTGGTCCCATGTGCTTGCACATGGGACCCTTTTTTTTAAGATTATTTTTATGTTTCTGCCTTCTCATGTCATGGGTGTGTTTATTTATTGTGAAAATTGTAATTGAATTCATACTAATCTGCAAATGATGGTATACATTAAAAATGAATAATACACAATAATTTTCTCTGATCTCTCTAAATTGAACATCAACATAATGTGCATTTTTACTTCCAAGTAAAGAAGAATGTTGAAATTGAGAAAATAACTTCCTTTTAAAAAATCAGTATTTAAAGTGTAGAAAAGAAAGTCTAATTGATCCCACAAATTTTGATAATACTACTAGTGATATGCAAAAGTAAAAATCTCACATAATCTTAAAACCAATTAGCAAACCAAATTCAATAAACAAAAAAATGCTCTAAAATTAAATGTTGATTATGATACTGCTTAAAATTTTATTCAACAAAAATAATTTTAGTTTTCTTGCAATGATTGTGGAACATAAGTTTTCTTTCTTATTATTTTTAACTACTAAAGTTAACTAATAAACATTCAAAATACAATTTCAGTCATAAATTTAAATGAATAGCACCAGATGATTTTTGTTCACCATTAATTTATTAATAACAAAAATCTGTTAAATGTACCATATTGAAAATACCAGTAACAGTTCTGAATATATAAGCATTTATTTATTGTCATGATACATTGCATTACTGTAGTACAATCACATCAAAATAATCACAGTTACAATAGTAAAAACTTTCCAGTTTAGGGAAATAATCAAAAGGACTCCCATATTTTTATCAGCCACAAAAAATTAAAAAAATTCAGAAATGTTTTACATGATTTTTGTCAGATAAAATTTAAATAAGGCATATGTATCAAAAACAAAATCTGTCAAAAAATGATACAAGCATGACAGAAGTAATACCAACAAAAAGTGATTTTTTTATCTTTTTGTGCTATTAACGTGCAACATAATTGTTAGTTTCACCCATTGATTTTGATAATGCTGTTATTTTCTTGCATATACTTCATTTATTGATCTATTTTGACACTTGGTGTTGCTACTTCCAAATTAGGCATCCTTGACAAATATCCAATGATAAACAAAAAACAATGACTTTGGTAAGGTTGTACCACAACCACTCTATCATAAAATAAGAAAACTCACACCACAATATGACACTTATATGTGGTTTAAAAGTCAAATTTATACTTTTCAACAACAAGAATACTATTTGAGAGTTTTAGCCCTCTGAAACCCATTGATTTCATCCGTTGAATTCAATTGCTTCTTTCACCCAATATTTTATAGAATAAATTGAGACATTTAATGTCAAAATAAATGTTTTGGTAACTCGACAAGTGCATGCCTTTGAAAAAGTGAACATTTTTTTATTCTTTTTATTATTATACTATAGAACTTGAAGATTTAAACAAATTGGAGGTACATTGCTAATGATTTACATGCTTCACCAAGTGTACACAGTAGCTCAATGGATTTAGTGCATCATAAGGCTTAACTTGGCCCAATGGACTTTCAAAACAGATTTAACTATGAGCCACTATTGCTAAATCAGGTCATTTACCTATGGTCCATTAAATTCCTCAAAAAATAATGTATGGGATAACTGAGTTTGCATTGAAATGACCTCAACTTACAAGCCAATTGAATTCAATGAAAAACACAATAAAGGAGCTGGAATAACAATATTCTCCTACCTACCTACTCATTATTGTTGTGTGTTACCTAGTCTGGATGATGTCCATTCCGTTGAATAGAGTGAGAAGGCCCTGTCGTTTGATTGGGAGGTGGAGATAGTCATCTATGAGATCCATGACAATGTTTGCAGTTCTCTCCGTCTTGGAGGTAATCGCAAAGTCGTCAACCTGGCACTTAAAGAGGCAACGCTGACCCTCGATGAGACCGGAGTACAGGCAGGGTTCATGTGTGGTGGGTTGAAACCCAATCGTTCGGAGAATGCGGTCAGCATGTTTTTCCCAGAGCCTTGGTGACTCAGGATGCCCCTGCATGGCTGGCAGGACCGGAATTACATATCCATTGGGTATAGGGGGACGTTTCTTATGTTTTACCCACCAATCCTTAAAAGCTTTGACTGGCCAAAGAAAGAAGTCTTGTTTTGGAGGTGGTGCCTCACCGAAGGCATTTGTAACATCCGCCCCAAAAATCAGCAGATCCTCCGCTGCCAATGCTGCATAAAATAGTCGTGAACTGGTTTGTTCCAAGCAATTGGCATAAGTATGATCCAGAACCCTAACCTGGCCCTGTTTAGTGGACCCATCACATGTACATCGAGCTTTCTTGCGTCCATCCAGTACTTTCTGGGCATAGGCCCAGACAAGGTTAAATATAGCCTCTTTCTTCGTAACCAGTACTGGCTCACCAAACATCACCTGGCTCTCGTACTGATCCAACTGAAGGTATTCTGATTGCTGCCAATCAGTCCAGTCTTCCTGCTTGATAGGTTTGCCGCGGGTCAATTTATTCACTTGTGTCATTCTGTTCATAACCCCCCAGACATGACATCCTCATGAGTAGGTTTTGGTACATAATCTGGAAGGTCTGTTGGGGAGTGAAAGAACCTCAAATTCAGCTGATCAATGTTCACCTGTGGAATCCCCATGGGTGTGAGTCCAGACTTGAGTTCGGAATGTGCAAACGTAAGCTGCACAGCCCTAGTGCTGTCAGCAGCCAAAGACTTAAACGCTTGGCAAGCATCATCAATGGAGATGATCACGCTGGAACCAATCTTTGAAAGCCATGCACCCCTGAGTTGTGAACACCATCTTGGGATCTTTGCTGCATGTGTACCAGATGCAATATTCGCCAAGAAAATCTTGTTGTTCTTCACAATAAACTGCATTCCAGCGGTTGGGTGGTCATTTGTAGTGTAGTTCCTGAGTCGCAGCTCTTCCTCAAATTCTTCAAAGTAATGTGAAGGTGAGAGATATACCTGGTTCATGTCGCATTTGTCAATGTTAAACTCTTCCAAGATTTTGCTCGGTGGTGGCGGGGAGATGATGCCAAGTGGCAGCTGTTTTCTGACCCTTGCGGCTGCAGCCGCAGGTGGATGCTGGGTGTCATCATCAGGTGCAGGTGACAGTCGTAGTGGGAGATGGGTATGTTTTGCTTTCTGTGGAAGTGCAGGGATGGGTGTTGAGTGGAGAGGGGGTGGGTATGCCGCGTGTTGTACATCAATCAAAGGGAGAGCCGGAGAGTCTTTCGAGTCTGCCTCTAGGCCAAGGTTGTAGAGTAGCTGGGCTGCCGGTGGTCGAGATGGTTGGAGGTACCACGCCTCATCGAAGATGGCGTGGGGACAATGCTTGACGTAACCAGATGTCAGATCCAAATATCTAATGTTTCTGTCAGTAGCCGTGTAGCCTAAAAAGATGCCTGTGAAATCATTTCTATCAAGTTTTGATCTGCGTTTCCCTGAATGCTTAACACATACCCGTGAACCAAACTT
>JALLOT010016356.1:0-12426 GCA_036939595.1 Thalassiosira livingstoniorum
ACATGTACTGACTTGGAGCATCAGTTTCTTGTTGGCGAGTTCCCCGACATGTATCAATGCCACTATTGCCATCGTACTGTATGCTGATTCTGTGTTTCAACTTTTGAAGAGGACAGTGAATCAAAACATCAGTGTCTGCAATGCTTCTCTTCCAATGCTGTTCTCCCAGGCAACAGTGTAGTTTCCAATGTCACAATCAGCAAGATGCGAGTGAAGTTGGCTGAAGCCAGTGTCCAATGCAATAGAGACACTCATCTAAATATTGTAAAGGATTTGTATGTGGAACATGTGATGTCAGAAAGGATGATGCTGTTTTATGCAAATAATGTCAAGTTTCCATTCCTACCGGCAAGTGCACTCATTGGCGAATGTTCACGCAATGGTTTGGACTCAGAAAGTGATCTGAAGTGCCTTGGGCTCTTTGACTGGAACAACAGAGCTAGTTTTCTCCGGATGAGTAGTTTGACACCACCAAATATTTCTAGTTTTGTATGCCTTCTTTCAGGAGTTCTCGTAATGTTGGAAGAAAAGCATGTAAAGTTTCACCAGCAAGAGTTATGCAATGTGCTTCCTAAAATGATAGTGGAATTTTCAAGAGAGTAACTGCTGGACGGTTCATGGAGGCTTATGTACAGATCGATTCGTGGGTTATTAGACAAGAGGTGTCCATCAGTGATAAAGAGTATCGGAGCTGTTGTTGAATATGAGGGCAGTATTGGTCTTTTGTTGTCAGGAAAGATTCGGGCATTGATGAAGGGAAAAGTCTACAATGGTACCATTGCATTTACTCTTGATGCCCTTTTAGCATTGCCTGCACATGTAAAGCTGGTACAAAGAAGGATGAACGTGTTGCCTGTGTTCACTCCATGGCGAAACTCTTTCAATTCTATGTTTTCATTATCCATTGTTTGGCGGATCACGATGTGTATGAGTTGTCTGCATGTTGGACGAAAGATCATGAAAATGCTTTAACTGACAATGAGAAATAATCGATGGGGGCGTCACTGCGGAGGTTAATTAGTACTGCGGGGTTGGATAAGAATGTGGTCGAGGCGGATGTTTTTGGTGTGAATTCTAATGTGAAGTTATTATTGGCATTTTCTGTTGGAACCGAACAGAGGAAGATTGCCCCACCCCCACCTGACCCACTTCAGCTTGGCCCATTTCGATCACTGAAAGCAAAAATGAAGAGCCTTGTTGCAGATGCCAAACTGATCAAAATGAGGAACAAAGAAACCATTTGCAACAGTGTCCAAAAGGCAGCAAGAGTGGATCAACTGCATCAAACAAGTTGAATGAGGTGTCCGTTGGAAATGAATCGTCACAACAACCTGATTGCAACATGATCTTTGCTCTAGTTTCCGCAATAGGAGATATGTTTCCCTGCAACAATAAAGTGTCTCTAATATGGGATTATGTTGGTTATGTTATTGAAGGAAAGAATATTAGAAGTCTTTTCAAGGAAGGAAGCTACTTTAAAAAATGACTCCAAAAATAGACTCCGTGTGATGGTTAAGTCAACGAAAGTGAGAGGGCAACAATACTTTTCTCCCACCGTGTGGAACAACCAAACTTCAACAACAGTCAATATTCATACTCCGCGAACAACATCTCCAACTCCAGCTCCTATTATTCCAACATGCGCAGATTTGAGGACAAGAATTGAAAGGTGCCATGCAGCAGCTAGGCATTGTTTACCAACGGCAAATGAACTTAGCTCCAGACGAAAGAATAAGAATGAAAGACACTGCTCGAAGTATTAATATCGGGTCCAATGTATGCAGGGTTCTGGCAAGGTCAATGATTCTTGGACGGAGTGGACTTGTGTTCCTTTTTATCCCAAACCACTGCCTTCAAATGCATTTGATAAAGTAAAGGCATCTCGTGCTGTGCAAAAGCTGTACCAGTCAGAATTTTGTGACCTCATTGGACGGTCAAGAACCAATAACAAACCTTATAAACAAGTATGCGGCTTTCACCGCTTCACAACCGTGACAAAGTACACACATTATGTCAATCATTAGAACGTTGTATGCAGAATCCATGTGACAATGAATGTGCCGGACAATGATGGTCCAAAGGCAGTATCTACCTTGGAAACAAAGGGACGACCAAAGGCATAGCTTTGGGCAGGGCTGCTTTGAATGTGCTGACAGACTTGCAACAACAGATAGAAGATAATGCCTGTGACTTGGAAAATGATGGAAATAACAGTGGAGAGGTGGTAGGTGGTAGTTTTGAAAAAAGAAATAGCTTTTCTCCAGCTTTCACTGCAGCAATTGAGTGAGATTGGTTTTGATGAGGATGTTTCGCTCATCAATGATTTGGTCTGTGAAGGTTACTGACTTGGTGTGCATGACTTTCAACTGTCCACTAATAGATCAAGTAAGCTCAGCCAGAGTGCAACTATCATTGACTCAAACCAATCAAAAAGGCATAGGAATAATAGTGAGGACAGCAACATCAAGGGGCATCAAAAGGTAATTGTTGATTTGAGCTTACCAGACGAGGAGGTGCACAGGCTGACTGGGTTTAAAACCATGCAGTCTATGCTGTCCTTCATTGCCATTGTTTGTGTTGGCGATGACAAAAAATTGATGGACAATTTGACTGAGCTCACATGGTTCAAAGAATGGTTCTGTTATTTTGAAATAGTATGGGGCATTGCTACAACCCACCAAATCAATGCGGAGGCGTGGTATGGGTCGAGAATGGTTGTAAAGAGAGCGGTGAAAAATAAACTCAATAAAATTCTTGAATGCAGAAGGCGTTGGCCCATTTATGTGTCAATGGACAAGGACAAGAAACTTTGGAGTACACAGTGGTATTTGGTTGGTGATGTGGGACAATACCAACCTCAACATGAAATTCAAAACTTCCAATGCCGAGGTCCAATCATTGAAATTCTCTTTGTACTATAATGACAACGTAGCAAAGGGTGGTGTGTTCTTGCAGCTGTGCAGATGGACTTGAACACATGAGCTGTGGATGGGGGCGGTGTCTGACATAGAAAATTTCAAAAGTGTGGAATCCTTGAGCAACAGGAAGAATTTGTTGGAGGTGAGGACGACCCATTTGTTAATATGCTGGACAGGGGATATTGTGTTTCCTGGGCAGCAATGCAGGCAGGAAAACAAATCACTTAACAACCCAATTGTTCTCGCAGCAATCAAAAATTCAATACTGACATGGTTATGTCATTGGCAGAAGTTTCGTCACATTGTTCTGGGAATGACCATGTTGTAAAAGTTAGCAAATCATCATTTTATCTAAAGTGAGGCCTTCATCTTAACCAAGATATTGATGAGTTTTCTGATTTGTGGCTTGCTTGGTTGTTCCAGGCAAATTTTGTGCACAAACCCGTGCTTTAGATCTACTTCATTGGTGTAGTTTATGAAACTAGAATCTTTTAGTACATTTAATTGGGCCATCCCTGGCGACCTTAAATTGCACCCCTGGGAGTGGGCTCACGCCCCCCCCAGGTAATTGTTAATATAACTGCTGTTTCTGTTGGTCTATGATTCATTGAAAAACTCCGTGATACGCCTTTGCCATTTCGGCGGCTCGGTTCTAGATATATATTGGTTCTTCGCTGACGATAAGATTGTCAGCATCTCACGTTTGGTGGCAAGTGTCCACCTTGAAGCGTCCTGAATGGAAAAATCTGTTAAATGAGTTAATTTGCGCCCCAACCACTCCAACGAATTCCTTTTAAACTGTAGCAATTCGTCCAGCATTGCGTGGTGCTCAAACCGGTGGACTATGGATTGTGACTTGTGACGACGTGCGTTGTGCGTGTCCCATATCGTTGGTAGAAAAATTTTCCAAATACAATTCATCAAGGTCACTATATGCTCATCAGGGTTATCGGTTGTGCATCTCATAATGGCTTCTTTCCAGTGCGACGTCAGGAAGCCCCGTATGAACAGCTCCTTCCAATTGGATCTATCGTGTGCCAATGTACGGAGCGGTGGGCACAAGGGGTAGAATTGGTTGAACCGATCATCTCCTGCTAGTGATCTGACTATGTTTAAGAACGGGATATACACTGCGGTTGGTACCTTTTTAAGGTGGCATTTTGTTTCCATGAGCTCGTACGCCTTTTTCCGCGCCTGCCTCATTTCACGAGACTGACATTGGATGAGGTGGAGTTGATCGTGGTCCGCTCCACAGTTGGGACATTGTGGGACTGAATGTGGGTCATAATTATTTTTGCCCACTGGCATCCACCTGTTCATGTACTTGGCAGTACGTACGTTTTCACCCTGGGTCATGCGTCTGCGTGCTAAGCCTATGTGGCGCCACAAGACGGAGTCATACAGCTGTTCATCACACTTCCATTTTTCCAAGAAGTACTTTTTATGCGTTGGCTCCATCACTGCACTCTTGATGTGCTCATCCATTTTGGATGTTACCCAATGTTGCCCGATCCGCAGTACTGCTTTCGCCCCTTTGTGAGGGTAATTGTATGTCAGTCCCTGCCGATCTCCTCTTCGAATTTCGTTCGCCTTGGTGTCACACTCCTTGTTAAGTTGTGCCTCGAGGGGCAGTTGTGAAAATGGTTTTTCCTCGTCCTGGTGGCCTTTGACATGAAGCCATCGAGGGGTTCGACCGAGGTCTGTTGCAGCTTGTGCTGTCGCAAGAAGTAAGTCAGCATCAGACTCTGTAGTCAGTGAGGGTTTGTATATTCCTCTCTCAAGCGCCTTGACTCCTCCTTTATTATCAAAATACTGTGGTGCATCTTCATCTGCTTTGACTATAGTGGCTAGTTTGATGCCTAATAGTGCCCCTTCCAGCTCAGTTTGGTATGACGAGTTGTGGATTGATGTTGGGAGTTTGTATCCAGCTTCTGCTCTACGTCCCTGGGCCATGGCAATTGCGTAGCATGATGCTGTCCCATCGTGCGGATTAAATGATCCATCGCTGACAACTAATGTTCGATTAGAGTGGGTGCTCTTCACTGTTGGGGCTGGCTGCGGTGTTTCCAGGTGTTCCTGTAGGTTGTACTCCCCTGTTGTCCACAGAATGCCCTCATCGAGCGTCGCCTGGATCGGATGGGATTCTGGTGGGATCTCCTTGTCATCACACTCTTCAAACAATCCTGTATCACTCAGGCGCGTAAATGTTGTGATCGACCCATTAAGAATTTCCCATGCATGTGTATCATTACGGAGATATTTGTGTTGTATGTGCCTCTCGGCTGGGAGCCATGGGCCGAGTGGGACATCAAGTTGGTACCGCCGTTGTTGGTGGTACACTCTGCTCTTACTGAAGAATGCTTTTCGCAGCCAGCGTCTGAATGATTTCCAGCTGGACTCATGAGGGTATGGGAGGTCGGGCCACTGTAGATTGGATGTAGCTCTCCACGTGCCGTGCATTTTCTGGCCTGCTACTGCCACTCCTCTCTCGTCTGCTAGATCTGCGATGGTGATGACTCTTAGATATTGTCTCACTATATTCACTCTTTTGAGTTCTTTGCATGTGATACCCTTTTGTCTGCTGACTGCAGTCATAATGGCTTCGTCTCCCACTCGTTGGTGTTGAGGCTCCCAGGAGTGTTCCAGCCACAGTGAGCCTTGGGTCTGTACTAGCCTGTTCTTGATATCCTGGAGCCATCCCCCATCTACATAATCAGTTCGAATCGTTGGCTCTCGTAGAAGTGGTGCTGTGTGGCCACTGGTGAGTTGGAACACTGACAGGCCTACCAATATATCATTTGCCATTGCCTTATCCCATCTCATGAGTTTTACAAGATTGGATATGCTCTTTTGAATCTGAATGATCTCGAACTGGGGGTAATTTAAACCTCCTTTTTCCAATGGCGCGTAGACTACTGCCTTTGGCATGTGTCTATTGACATGTAGCTTAGGCAGAACCACCTGATCGATGATTGTGTTCATTTTCTTTGTTGCTTTTTGTGAAAGGCTTGTGACTGGGAATGGGTATGTTACCTTTGGTATAACTCTTGTGAACAGTGTTGAGTACGTCTCACTCTGTGTGAGGTTCGCCGGTGCAATCTTACCTGCAATCTCTCGGCATTGTTGGATTCGGAAATTCTCCTCTGCACTTTGATTGCCACTGGGAGTAAGTCGGTGGCCGAGGCCGACATTGGGTTGATGTATGCTCAATTGTTCTATTGGGGTGGTCCCTCCTTTGCCATCACTGAGTGCCACTCTTGCTTGTGGTTTCTCCACCATTTCTGGGAACTCTCCATGGAAGTCCCAACTAATCGCTTGCCATTTACACTTGTGGAAGGCGATTGCTCCTCCTGATGCTGCCAAGATATCTGCCCATGCTTGAGCTGAGACCTCTAGTGCCTCCACTGTGCTGCCAAGGTGATCCTTGTTAATGGCCTCCTTCACATGTGCCCAGTTGTCAGTGTCATCGACATAGCTGTCATTATTCTTCTCGATCGCTCTTGACCTGTCTGCACTCCAAAGTTTGATTCCTGGGACCATCTCTCGGTGTGCCCGGAGTAAAATCTGTGATGCTATGGCCCAGATAGATGCCACATCCCCTTTTCCTTGCACTTCTCCTGCTATCCGCAGTTCTTCAAGCTCCTGTTGGTATCCTTGATCTGAGACTCCAAGAGCAGTCTTGACAAACCGCGTGAGCCGTGCTATCACGGCGTTTCTGGCCTGCATGACCGATTTTGTCATTCCAAATTTCTGTGCAATAATCGCTGAGATTGCTGGGAGCATTCGATCAAAGCATGCTGTGGCATCCATCATGAAAATTGCAATGGTGTGGTGCATGGCTTTAGCAAAGTCAAACGTTAGTCGTTTTCGAAGTGCTGCATCATTTGCTGTCCTGTGAGGACGCCCTCCCCACTGTTCGTCACTAAGAGAGGTTGACTCTGCATTTTTCATGAGTTTCTTGGCAAAGAAAATTTTTAATGCTGTGTTGAAATCAGCCTCCAGGATTCCAATGATTCGGAGTTGATGGATATGGCGGATTCCAGGTTTCTTTTCAAGCATCACCTCGATACATTTGGTCCATCTCTTGTTGACTATGCCTGTTTCAAAGGGAATACTCATCATCCGAGCAAACACTCTTGCAAGATCCTCATCATGTGCTATACATTTCCAGATCGTGTAGTGCAAACCTGACGGTGATGATGATGTGCTCTCATGAACAGCTTTGAATGCTTGTGAGAACTCTTCGGGGCTGACTGTTCCCTCTATTTGCTTTAGTAGCTGTTCTTCATTGGTTTTAGCTAGTTTTCGTAGGAATATTTGCACTGCTGGTGGGAACGTTTCAAGTTCAAAGAGTTGGGATCCTTTTAACAATTCATCAGACTGGCCGTCGGTACCGTCACTGCCTATCAGCCTTTGAAATGTTGGGTGCATTGGGATGCTATTTTCTGCCGCCACTTGCTGCAGGTGACGCTTGTTTCTCTGAAGTAGTACTCTTTCCAGGTCCTCCCTCTTGGATAACTTAGTCCATTGTATCTCCTGTTGGTAATGGTGAATAATTCTCCATTCGTTCGCTCTGCTCCCTACATTCACTGCCCTAACTCCTGGTGGTGGTACTTTCAGAGTGTGGTGGCGATGGAACCCTGTAGTTGATTTCCTGCTGTAGGCTTCAAATACTCCATTATGATAATGGAACAGCTCATCGGTGCCTTGCGAATAATACCAGTCATGTGTGGGAACCTCCACATAGTCGAGACCTTTGCGGCTGCCTCTCATTATTGCTGACAACTTCCTGTTTTGCGATTGGATGGTGGCTTTCTTCACCATTGCCTTATATGCTGTTTCTTCATTGTGCCCTCCGTCTCTGGCTGCTATCCTAGCCTTGGACTCCAGGTCCTTGATCCTTAACTCTGCATCATATTTCTGGGCCTCCCTTAGCTGCTGCTCTGCTTTCCGCAGTTCTTTGCGTGCACTGAGTGATGTGGCTGTTTCACATTCCTCGATGGGTACATTTGCAGCTGCTGCGAGCTGATGAGCTCTGCCTGTCAGTGGGGCTCTCCGCACTTTCGATGAAAATACTGACTTCCATAGGAGCACATTTGATCCGGCCTCTGTTAAGACAGGCGACCTCTGAAACCCGAAGTTCTTTCGGCCTGTTTTAGCCATTGCTCCTCGTATTGCACATACTATTTCGTCATCCAATTTGTTATACTTGACTTCTGCCGTCACATGATCTTTTGTCTCACGGTATCTTCGTTCAAACTCCTCTACTCTTTGCTCAAATTTCTGATGCTTCAGTATTGTTTTGAGTTCTTTGATGAAGGTGTTTCGTTTCTGCACATTGTCAAATAAGAATTCACGTTGCTCCGCCGGTGGGATGAAGTTTGTTCGTGGTCCGAATATTTCTGGCTTTAAGTCAATAAATTGCAACGTGTGGTCAGACATTACCCCATCATGTTTGGCTAGTATGCCTCCTCCAGACACATATTTGACTATTTCTTCAGAACCCAGTGTGAAGTCTATTCTTCTCCTTCCTCTAGTGTACGTCGTGCGTGGTAGTTGGTCAAGCTTCCGCTCATGTATGTCAACAAGGTGGTTGATCATCATGAATTCATGAAGATTACCATCTCCCACTGCTTCCCAGTCTTCATTTGCATCTAGTTGGACAATTGGCTCATAGCCATCAGTTCAATGCTGCTGAATCAAATTGGTGATGTCGTCAAGGATTTTATTTCGTGGGTCTGGGGATAGATCTCCCTCTGTTATCAGGCATTTTACTTGTTGCATATATGCTGTGCGTGGTCCAGCAAGAGTGCCCTGCTGTTGACATACTCTATATGCAGTGATGATGCTGACTCCTTTTCCTGCACTTCCCACTAGTTTCGTCCAGGTAAAACGGCCCATGCGGTCGCTCCCTTGTTCGATTGCCCTACCTGTTACCCTTCCCTGCATGAATGTTGCCACTCCTCCTTGTATAATTGATGATGTTACCACTTGTCCTCCACCAAAGTGATATTTCACCCTTGATTGTAGCTTTGTTTGCACTTCTGTTGACATATTGTAGTTCATTTCTGCACACCCAAATATATCAAGGTGATGCTGGTTCATCACTGCGCATATTTCTGCGCCAGGCTCAAAGGTGGATCCCATGCCATTTATATTTTGGAATCCAATTCTAATACTCGCTTCATCTTTTAGCCACACTGGATCTCCATACGCATGTTGAAGATCATCTCTCTCGTGCCCGAGAGCTGCTACAAAGAGCGACGTTAGAATGCTTTGTATCTTCATTGTGTGTTAGTTTACTTAGGGAGCTTATCTGTGAATGGGGTTAATGCTTCGTGACCCTTCATTCTCGCACTTCTTGTTAGCCGTGAGCTCTTTGCTGCACTTTTAAGTTTCTCTTCTATTTTCTCCGGAGTATTATCTTTTTCCCATTCCTCCACTTCATCTGGCTGACTGGGCCCCGCTGTTTTGGCTGGGGTGGAGGCTTCTGTAGATTCCCTGCTGTCCACATTAATGTTGGTTTCGCCGCTGGGATTGGTTTGTTTTGGACTTGTTTGGGCTGACTGCCCAGCTGTCTCCGCTGCTTGATTTGTGCTTGGTGCCTGATGGGCTTTGTCGTTGGACTGGTCCTCTTTGTCTGGGGACAGAAACGACGGACCAGGGAGGCCACTACTTTCATCACTGTTGCTATTGTCTTCTACTTCGATGGGTTGCTGAGGCTTCCCCAGGGCTTTTGAGCCATCTTGCCCTTTCTTCTTGCTGCTCTCATCAGTGTCAGAGGACTGGAAGCTCTCATCTGAGCTGGAGCGAAAGATGTTGGTGTCGCTGCTTGACGATGATCCTTGTTTCGGCTGA
Organism: Thalassiosira livingstoniorum; assembly: GCA_036939595.1. Classification (NCBI taxonomy): domain Eukaryota; phylum Bacillariophyta; class Thalassiosirophyceae; order Thalassiosirales; family Thalassiosiraceae; genus Thalassiosira; species Thalassiosira livingstoniorum. The sequence continues at coordinate 9,777 of JALLOT010016356.1, forward strand.
GAAGACTGGGCTTTGGATGTTGCTCGCTCCTCTGATTTATTTTTGAGGTTGTTGCTGAGGGTTCTCCATGACTGGATCGTCCCATTCATTTCGCCTTGTTGGCTTGTGGACTGGTCATTTTGAGAGCTCTCCTGGCTTCCACTGCTCTTTCCATGATCTTCCTGCATTTCCGTTCAAGGATTTACTGTTGAATAATCACGCTCCCACTCTCCTCGTTCTTCCTGCTGCTCGACCCCATTTGATCCCTCTAGTGACTCTCCTGCTCCGGTGCTCGTTGTCTCAATTTCTGCTGGGACATTTAGTTCATCACGTAGTTTCTTTCTATACCTATCATATACACCATCAGACCCTTTTGTGTCCTGGGAGGACTCAGACTGTTGCTCCTCTTTGCTCTTTTCCTTCTCCGACGTATCATATATGTCATCAGACCCTTTAGTGTCCTTGGAGGACTTAGACTGCTGTTCCTCCTTGCTCTTTTCCTTCTCCGACGATGATTTTTATCCAGTTTCCTCACCCGCTGCCATTGCATGCAATCGCTTTAAAGCTATTATTGTTTCTTTTCTAACTCTCTTTCGTTGCTCTTCAGCCTGCTCTTCTTCAAGCAGCTTTTTGCACTCTTGGTCGAGAAGTTTCCATTCAGCCTCTGGGCTTAATTTGATTCTTTCTTGATCTTGCTTATTTAGACTATAATAGTCCTTTGCATCTTCTGAGCTGAGATCATATTCCTTGGGCATCTTTCCTCTGTCCTCTATTGGCGTGAAGTCCAAGGTTTGGACCAGTTCATCCCACTCTTTCTGCATTTTTGAATTGATCCCTTTGAATGGTGTCGGTGTTTCACTGGGTTTGCTGTTGCTCCCTTTCGGCCATAATGCTACCGGCTGTACTGGAGTCCTTGTCGACACACTCCCAGAATTTGAGGCTGTTGCACTGCTTTCCTCTCCCGTCTGTTGCTGCTTTTGGTCAGTCTCTTTTGCCTTCACACTCTTTGAGTTGGATTCATTCCCATCAGTTTCTGGTGACCCTTTCTTGTCATGGCTGGGATGGATGCCATCTCCACTGGCTGAGACTTTATCCTTGGGCGTTTCCCCATCGCCCGCAGTCTGCTGTGGTTCAGCTGTTGCTGATTCCCCGCCTGTTGTGCCAGAGGTTTGCTCATTTGCCTTTGCTGTGCCGGTGTTGACCGCCTGGGGTGGTGCATTTTCTCCTTGTGAGGGCTTTGACACTTCAGGCCTTTTATCTTTTTCTCCCCCCACAACCTGTGGGAGTTGACATTCCTGATTGGAGTTTAACTTGGTTGATAGATGCTTATCAGCTGGGATGCATAGCAGGAGTTGTAGATGTTGTACTGCTTCCTTGAGTGCTTTGTTCTCTTGACTCAATTTTTCATAAGATTCCTCCATACTCTCAACATGGTTTAGGAGCTGCCCAAGCAGTTCATCACTGTGCTCTGATGGTCTACTCCTCCTGGATGGCGGTGTCTGTGGGACAACTGGCTGAGGAGTCGACGGGCGTGTGGGTAGACTTTGAAAAGCTGGACTATACCTTCCAAACTGCGCTGGAGACTGCACTCCTGGTGATACTGGTGTTACTTCTTGCGCTTCGGTGCTGGAGTCTGACTGTCGAGTTATGTTTGAATAATACTTGGCGTCCATCAGATCACTCGTTGGATACGCATGGGTGAGGAGCATGTGAAAGTGATGTTCCAGAAAGTGTTTCATTCGGTGGAACTCTGCCTTCTCTCCTGCAAGATAGAACATGCCTGGCGTGCGTGTTGTATACACTTTTACAAATGGGGATGTTACTGGCTGACCATTTATGGTGCACATTGGGAGAGTTCCCATCAACAGCTGTCTGATTGATCTCTTGTTGGGCGTAACACCATCGACTAGTGTCATTGGCACATCCGTCATGAGATTGCATTCGGGTGGGAGCCCTGTCACCTGCATTACACATCGGTCAAGGTGATACTTTTGTTGAACCAGCAGCATTTCCTTGTATGCCTCCTGATTGGTGTCAACTGACAACCGCACATCAACAAACGTCATATCGTAGCTACTGGGAAACCGTTCTCGATTTTCAGGGCATGGCTGAATGTATTTCATGTTCTCTGCCACCTCGTCCATTACTTCCACTCTCGCCATGATGAGAACTGCCATAATGCTAAGTCGATTTCCAAATGACGCCGGTGTTTGGCATCCTCTGAACACTAGATGATAGCTGTGGTGCTCCATTTGTATCCCCTGCTCCTCGAAGAGCCTCACATTAATCTCATGTTTTAAATCATCGACATCATCATACCCACACGATTTCTGTAGCATTCCCACTGGGACAAACGGGTAATCAAATGCATCGAGTATTGACACCCACATGTTTTCTCAGCGTAAGAAGTTGAAGTGCGTTCGTTTTTCCCGTGCTAATGCTTTTTCCATTTCATTCTTCAATCTCCCCACATCTAATGATGACACTATTTTGAATTCAATTGTGTGCCAGTTAGAGGATGGATTTACCGTGTCGCTCCCTAGGTAGACTGAGTGCAACTCAGGGTTGTCTTTGATCAGGTTGAATGTTGGGAGTTCTGGGTGAGAAAAGTCAGTGTCATCCCAGGGTCTAGCCCTTATGACATGATTGTGTCTCCTGACACACAGGGACT
>JALLOT010016641.1:0-10768 GCA_036939595.1 Thalassiosira livingstoniorum
AAAGCAATAAGATTCGTAAAGCGGGAAACAGCGATAAAAAAATAAGTAATTAAAAATCTGTCTGTCGCTGGTCCCTATGTAAGTACTCCTAGGTACCATACCTACAATACCTGATGAATTATTTAGACGCACAATGAATTTGTTAAATCGCCAAAATTTTCGTTTTCGCAGGAAAAGAACACAACAACAGAACGAACTGACAACTGACGAGGCCAAAACCACGGGAAACCAAAACCCAAAACCAACAACCAACATCCTAACTGCACGCAGATAAAGTGGAAAGTGACCTGTATTGCCATAGCGAGCATGAAACAATGAAGACGCACCAATATCTTCTATTGACCATATTACTCCTCTCTTGGTCTCACCACCCCCACCTCGTACAATCTTCCGCCGACCCATCGACCGCCAACGACGATGCCTCCGATCCAAAGCAGTCCGAAGGGTACAGAATCGCCATCATCGGAGGAGGGATCAGCGGTACATTCACAGCAAAGTATCTTGCAGAATATGACGTCAAACACCTCGGTTCTGCAACCGCCAACAAGAGAGATTGTCTTTTGGATGAAATTGTCGTTTACGATGTATCTCCGCCTCCGGTTGGGTTTTCTGAAAATGACGATCTGAAACGGCAACACCCAAATAGTGAAAAAGTAGACATTACAAAGCTTCAATCAAGCTCAGACCCACGCCCAAATCAATTTCAAGGGAGTCGCGTCGCCTCTCTCACTCTCAAGGATGGAAGAGTGATTGAATTGGGGGGTTCGATCGTTTACAATGGGAATAAGTTGGTGGTGGGAATGGTGGAGGGAGATCCAGATCGTTTGAAGAAGGGATTACCTCTGGGACTGGGGAATAAGACAATTGATGAAAAAAATGATGGCTCGAAGGAGAAAGTGGAAGAATCTACATCAACAGAAAGGAAGGAACGTAAATCTGCGGGTGGATTTGGAATCTACCACGGTCAAAAGGAGTGGCTCATAAAGCCATCCTCGTTCCCTCAATATTTGCCATCCTTCCTAAAACCCATCTGGAGCAAACTCTACTTCTTATGGAGGTACAATTTCGACCTATTTCGTCTAAAATCAGCAGTAGAACGTGCCGTTCATGCATTTGATGTCATTTATGAGTTGTTGGACGATACGCAAAATGAAGTGACTTACTTTGAAAGTCCAATGGACATGTGGGAAGCGATAGGATTGCGTAGTGCAGCGGGAATATCATTTCATGATCTTTTGGATGGGTTGGGTTTAACTCGTGATGAAAGGTTGGAGCTCGAGAAGGGAGGAGGAGCACATAGTAGGGAGAACGGAGATGGGGGTTGGTGGAACTGGAGAAGATGGGTTCCAGGGATGGGTTGTCTGAGATCTGAGTTAGTAACAGCAATGACAATCAATACTTACAATCAAGATTTGAATCAAATGAACGGTGAGCATATGTGACTACCACAAAGGTGTGACTACTCTCTACAAGAGCTAATCTATTTTTCGAAATGACATAATTCGTCTACTCGCACTTCATTCCTTCAAGGGCTTGTGGGTCTTGTTGCCTATGTTCCAGTTGGAGGTGAACTCTTCAGCATTGAAGGGGGGAACCACAAACTCATGGAATCTGCATTGCATCAGGCTAAGGGTCTTTATCACAATTCGTCATGCAATGACTCTTCATCCCCGCGAATAAAAGTTCAACAGAAACAAATCACTTCGGTAGTATCCGGAGAAGACGTGATGGAGCTCTATTCGAAAGAAGAATCGTTGGGTAGATTCGATATAGTAGTCCTTGCTGCGCCTCTGCAACAATGCCGAATTCAATTTCTAATTCAAAGTCCAATGGGGATGGATCCTTCCGTTCTCCATCCGATGCCATTGGGTGGTGTGCACGACAACCCTGATCCCATTGACGGTGTGCAATCAAATACGAGCAATGAACATGGGGATAAATCATTTGCAACACCTGTTCCACCAAGTGCAAAAGCACCCTACACGTCAGTTGTCACTACCATTATTAGCAACGTAACACTCAATGCATCACACTTTGGATTGGATGAAAATGAATCTTTGCCTCGATCCATATTGGTATCGGAACGAGGAAAGCTACTGGAAGGTATAACAACTTTAACCATTCTCTCCGTGGATGAAGGTTTGGTCAAAACGTTTTCTTCTGAAATATTGACTCCTGATAAACTGATTGTCCTGTTTGGACAAAACCATGTTGTGGAATATGTTCAAGTATGGGGGGGAGGAGATAGTATTGAAGGTGGAATCTATGGAGGAGCTACACCCAATTTCGGCGGAGGGGCGCATTCCGAATCTTTATCCTACCTTTTGTATGATGGTGCCAAACATTGGGGCAAGAATGGCGTTGATGGTACTGTCAGCGGTGGTCCAGCATTGTATTATGTAAATGCAATTGAAAGCGCAGTAGCTGCGATTGAGATTAGTGCCATTGGTGCCAAGTCAACAGCAAAGTTGATTGCTCATCGTTTAGGACTTGTAAGGCCGCAAAGAACATCAGTGATTCATGAGGAATTGTAAAAGTTGTTGCAAATTCACTCAAATGATGTAAAATTTATGAGGTGAGTAGCAACATTGAAATGAGCAAATGTAAAGTAATAATAATGTGCTTTCACATGATAATTCATTTTTCTAGAGGTACTCCTATAATACAATGGAAAAAACACAAACGGACATAATTTAAAGCAACTACTGTACTGTTGATGTTTGTATCATTAATTCTACCATCGCACAGAAACATGCCAGTAAATAAATCAATTTATCTCTCTAGGATGTTACAAATGTTTCAAAAAAGTGAATAATGTCCCTAAATTGTTTTTTATTTTTCCATTATTCCCTCATGAAAGTTAACTTCCTTTTTGTCTACAATGCTACTTACTTACTTAGGAGAGTCCTTATTGACTGTAATCAGGGTCAGGGGTAAGCCATAAGCAAAATAAAATACCATGATGGCAAAACTTGTTTAGCTTGAGCAAACCACCGAATGTCTAAAATTTACCACAAATTACCCACAAATGACCCAATATGACATAATAAAAGACATTGTGTGGCAAACTAAGTCATAATGATGGCTTTATTTTTTGCATTATGTCTATTTTGGGGTAATTTAGCCAATTTCAAAAATATTTTCCTTCTCAAAAACACTGGACACCTTGCAGATAAGGTCTAAATATTTTCTTGTGTCATGCTCCTGACTAAAATGCTTATTTAATGCATTAGAAGACTTTGTAACTGCTCTAACAAGCCCCTACGTACTTACTGACACATCGGAAACCCCTTTTCGGCGACTTTGGACATTATATTACCTATCATAAGTATTTATTTCAATTTTTAAAGTATTTATTACTTGAAATGAGTTTTTCAGATCCAAAACATGGAATTTAAAATCGTAAGCACTTTCATCTGGTCTTTTGAATACCAATACGCGTTTTTTAAATCCTGCAATAGTTTTCATAGGTATGTACTGGTTTTCAATACTGATTTTTTGGTATTAAATAACTAGTGGGCGGATATTGAGATCCAAAAAAAAATCAAAACACTTTTTATAAGCTTTCAAAACCAATGTTTGAGAATTATTGAATCTAAGTGCGCCCATTTTAAACTTGGATATAAAATGTGTTGATTATTCACAAGGTAAAAATCTACAATTTCAAAGAAAATTATTATATAAACCAAGTACATACCTTTAAAAAGTAAAGTATTCTTTAGTCAATTGTTTTACCTAAAGAACTAATAATAATATTGCAATCTTTTGTCATGCTGATAGGTACATCTTGAGGTCAGTAGGTAGGTAGGTATCACTCTAGTATTGTACTGCTATTATTATTAAGTACTCGTAGTACAGTAGGATATCATAGTGTAGTGTAGGGAATGCATACTTAGAGCAAGCGGCGCAAGGCAGAGAACAGACAACCAGCACAACAAACAACAAAAAATCTCACAGAACAACACCACAACCCGTCCACTTCATCCGCCACCACCCGCCACCCACTCCCACAGCCACCTCGGGAGGCACCACAATGTTGGCAGCTGCAACCAATAAACCCTTCACCACTAGCTCCGCCAAGGACCTCCACCTCTTATGGTCGTCTCTACGGGCACAGACGCACCTTGCCGACATAAGAGCTACTTACCGATCATTGCGTTCAGAGCGATTAATTACAATGTCACAGGGTTCAGAGCAATCAATTGCAATGTCACAGGTGAGAGCATTGGCCATGTTTTGTTTTATTATTGAACAATCAAGGGAACTTAACGGTTTCTCCTTTTGTCCTCAAATGCAACTTCACAATGAAATTTCCATCGAATGAGCTCGTTGCAGCATCGTGCCATTGATTGAAACGTTGGCCAATCACCGCGAGCAAAACTTCTTTGGGGGCGTTGGACAATACTGGGTGAGTCAATGCTAAACATTCATTTTTATGCTTAATTTAACAGTTGAAATGCTATTGGCAACATTTAACCTTTTGGTGCTACTACTCTTTTCAATTGCGTTTTTGATTCGTCCAGCGATCGCAGCACCCTCAATCCTTGAGGCAGCGATCGCTGGAACAGCTACCAAACTGTGGCTTGTTGTCAGCCACGACATATGCGCAATCATTTCATTGGAATATCATTTACGTAGTAGATGCCATAAAAATAACCAATATTATAAACTAGATGAACATAATTAGAAAAAAACAGGAAAAGCATTTAGAATAATTATTAGTTACTCCTAGTTAGTGGAGTTAGTATTATTACATAAGTAGATAGTAGGTTCTAAAAATCTACCACAAATGGCTTTGACAGTAGTGAAGTTTTGGGTTTTAAATACAACATGGTTGTGTTAGTTAAAACCAATGATTGGTGTTGGCGCGTAGCTGGCATGCCCTTGCGTTTGGTTGTGTAACACCTTCATTTTGGTAATTAAACGGAAAAGTACCGTAACTTTTTAATACCAAAAGTTACTTTTGCTCGAGGGAATAAGCGAGCATGACTTAATACCAAACAGTATGGAAAAGGGGTTTCCGATGTTATTGCAAGTACTCATATGTGTTCAAATCAATTCTTTGAGATAACACAATTTCAAAAATTACTTAAAAATCTAGTAATTCCTGTGTGCAAATTCAAATATTTTTTGTGAAGAATGTCAAAGATTGATCTAGAAAAGGCTGATGAAATGTTATTCATTTTTATTAAGAATTTGGCACATTTCATTCTGAATCAGAATTAGTACTTCTCTGCGGTAGTAAATAAGTTTTTATGTAGAATCTGGCACATAATCAGACATAAATGAAATGCTCAAATTTGAGTACTGTGAATTGAAAAAATGATATTAATTTTGGAAAAGGTAGAAGGTAGAATGTGACACATAATCAGACATAAATGAAATGCTCAAATTTGATTACTGTGAATTGAAAAAATGATTTTATTTTTGGAAAAGGTAGGTACCAACTTCAAAATAATAAGAAAAAGATCATGAAAAGCAAATCAATACCATGAAACTATAGAATTATCTTTTTAGGTAGAAAATAGAACATTAATTATTTTTATGCATGTACTCTTATTACTCCTCATTGTTTTCAAGTATTGAATCCTCCAAGTTGTTTCCATTTGCCTTTGCAGATCTTAAACATCATGTGAATTTATTAGGCAATCTATGTAGGTAAGTAGCATACCTAGATTATACCTACATAGATGTTTGCATATCTCAAAAATAATTTTAATATATCCTCCAAAATGTTCAATACTTCCCAAATATATAAAAATGCCAAAAAAGGATCAAATATATTGAGCAAAGAAATTCCAACCTACTGAAATAATATTTCACAATAACTATTTTGATTTGTTTTTGAAGGTCTGTTGAATTTCTCATGTTTTTTCATATTTCATCATACTACATATGTGCCCTTTATTTCAAATTTTTGTACATCCTCCAAAAACATTTAATAATACTAAATAAATAAAAATAATGATAAAGGATATAACATATGCACGTAAGACTATTAAACATGCTAAAATTTTATTTCAAAATAACTATCTTAATAGATTTTAGAAGGATCATTGATCCCCCTGCAAAGTTTTCCTATCTCTTTGTACATTCTACATATGTAAGTTATAAATAACTAAAACTGTTATACAAGTATCTTGAACTTATGTTATCATCATTATCATCTATTCCACTACTTTTTTACTACTTACGAAGCTACCTACATATGTCAATTGATCCAATTTACTACCAGATTGTATTGGTCTTGTATCGGTCTTGTAAAAATTAAAAATTGAATAAGATTCACACAGCTACAAACAAAGAAAAACTAGAAGCAATTAAACAATTTCAGTGTTTGAGGTGTTGTGATAAATTCAAATTAAAAGGTCTTATATATTGCAGCAGTGTTGCAACATGTTCTTCATCTGCTCTCTCGTCCACTTGTCCATGCACAAAGTCATCAATTCTGTACCGGACTGGCCTACCCACGTTTTCTTGTGGCCTTAGCTGCTCTCTGATTCTTGGTTCTTCTCCTTCATCCTCATTCACTCCTGCAATGTTGGGGCCGTCCTTGTCAGCGTCTTCTGTCCCTTTTTGCCCTTCATCATCTTCTTCTTTGATTTTCACTTGCATGTCTTTATTTGAAAACAGAGCATCAACCAAATGAGCTGGTATCTCTTTGGGATTAGCTTGATTTTGCATCAAAGGGAGCAATGGTTGGTCTTGATCAAGTTCTGCATTCCTAAGCGCAGACTGGACACCTTCTACTTCCTTATCTTCCTTGTTTTCCACATTCTCTTCTTCTAACTCAACTTGGCCTGGTCAGTCATCCTTGATATCTGGGTAAGGTTGGAAGGCTGGGTCTCTAACCTTCTTGTTGTCAGTAGGTTCCCAATCAAATGGCTCTTGATGCCGAATCAAAAAATTCCACTGCTTGCCATTCCTTTTCTCTTCCTTTGCCCACAGCTCCACCTTTGAAATCACATTCCTTGGCACGGGCAATTCAGTGAACTGCTTTTGGACAATTTTCCTTCAAGTTGTCAGACAGAAAAACTTATTTGATCCTTAAAAGTTTGCAATAGGGCCTAAGTTTATTGTTGGTCATGTTGTAGTTGCCATACTGTTGGTGGGGATGGGCTTGTCATATGCTTTGCAGTATGACCCAAATATAGCCCTGCAATGTTTCTTGAAATCCATTCACTGGTAAGTTACAATCTCTTTTGGCCCCAGTTTTCTCGATATTCCTGATTTCGTCAGGAATGCGTTCAACCATAATGTCACAAAATGAACTAATTCCATGATCATCCTCCCTGGCATGTGTGCAAATGGTAGGGTGTTAATGATTCCGCCCCCTCTTTCCTTGATCACTCTAATTTTTTGTTCTATATCTGGGACATGTTCATTTTTTGCAGTTATGTTTACAGCAATGATGTCTAGTTTTTCTTTTACTTTTGTAAATTCCCCATCCATCAAAATAGTTTGCACCACAAAAAATCCCTGGGAGTACAACCACATCACTATGAAATATATCTTCCTTGAAATTGTCACTAAAAATGGCATACCATCCACAAACATCACATCAGCCACTAGGGTCACAAATCTGTGTAACCTATTGATATTGAAATCCCTGGGCACTCCCAAATAGTTTGTTCTTACTGATTCCTGCTGCTTTCTCACTGTTTTGTCTCAGAGTGCTGCCACATTTGGTCCATAGATTCAATCAGCATTAGTTATGGCTTTTTCAGAAACATTACAATTTGGGATCAAATTCTCATGCACCATTCCTTTGAGGTCATGATCCAATGGATTCCCAATCAAATTCTGCAGGTGCCTGACATCCCTTGCCTCCTTGATTTCCTTTTTGGTATACCCTTCCATGTCCTTGTTCATGGTGTTGACCAAAACAATGGCATCACTGCTGTCCTCTGTCAGGTTGAGGTAGTGTAGACCATTTTTGCTTTGTTTGAACTTGATCTGGTGCTTCCCATCTGGGGTATGCACCACAAATTCTGACTCTTTTGCTGTATCATACATGATATGGAAACCTTTCTTCTCAAGGTAAACCATAGAGATAATGTTGGCAATTCCACTGGGATTGTACCAAACATTCAAGCTTCTGAACTTGGCTTGAAGGTTGGTACTGGTCAATCCAATGTTGCAATGAATGTGCACAGATCTGTTCACTTTTGCAATTGTTTTCAAATATGCTTGATTGATAAAATTGTTGGTTGTAGATTGGTTGTCTAGCAATAGCCAGTCTTTGTTGATTGGTCCACCTCTTCCTGTCTGGTGGAAAGAGTAGGCATTGCTGTCATCTGAGTTTTTTTGTGTGTCTGTGCATTGATGTATTCATCTTTCTCTCCCTTTGGACAGTCACGGGCAATATGATCATTGATTGCCCCACAACTGTAGCACTCCACATTTCCTTTGTTATTGCGGATGCCTCCGATTGATTTCTTTTTGTCGTCCTTCTGTGCCATTGCATGTTCTTCTTTGTTGTCTTGATCCTCTGCTTCATCATTGTTGTGTTGCACAAATGCTACTTCGCTGACATAGTTTGGCTTATCATATTTCTTTCCTTGCACTTTGTAGTTATTCAGTAGGGTCAGTGCAGTATCGAGGGTTTTGGGGTAGTTGTCAGACCCTTTGACATAGTTGTTGCTTAGGTCATCTTTAAGCCCCTTGTACTGATAGTTGTCGGATGCACTGATGAACAGTGCAGCAAGCACTTCCCCCCTCACGGATTTTAGCATTGCCTTTTCTTCATCATTGGTGGGTGATCCCGGAGTAGCAGCTGGTGTAGCTTTGTAGTACTCTTTCATGAGTCCAGGTTTGGTGGCAAAACTCCCACCATATATTTCCACTACTTCCACCACAGCCTTGAACTGCTTACAGAAATCCAAGTTGGTCATTTGTGGGTTTTGATTAAACAGGTATGCCCTCTTTTTTGCCTATGTCAAGGCATATACGCCTTGGTGTTGGTCATTGAATCAACAGACCACACCCCTAATTAGCAGAAGCAGTTGCACCACGTCTTGTGATGATTTGATTGCTTGAAAATTTGTTGCTCCTTCAAGTCTGCTCTTCAATCATTCTGAGCACTGGCCATACACCAGTGCGTACACCCTCTTCATGTTATCCTCCAGCTCCTCTTGCTTCTTTTGCACCTTCTTTAGTTCCATTCTCCAAATAATCATCTCAGGTGATCCTGCCATTGCTCCCGTTGGTGCAGCTAGTGGCGTAGTTGTTTTCAAGTTGAGCTCTCTTGTGCTGGCTGAGAGGTCTGCAGCTTTGGAATACTCCCTCTGCATGTAATCTTCAATGTTTTCCAAGGATTTGTTAAACAGCACTGCATATTTTAGATCCCCATAACCAAAGACATCCTATTCTAAAGTTGGAACTTTGATTTTAAAAATATTTCTTGGAGGTCCGCCAGGCCAACTTCAACCATGGAACATGGTTTAACATAATCAAGATGATGGTAATAAATAATATATAATGTTGAAGAATCATTGTCTAGTTCCACATTTGCCACTAGTGCTTTAGCCTAAGTCATCAGTATCACTGCATGACAGACATGGTGGGATTCCAAGATACAACTAGTACTTGAGATTATGTAAATTATGAGCTCTATTGTTTCTACTATTTCTTGTTGTTCATTGACTGTCTGGCCATCCATAGTCTCATCCTGTACCACTGACATGTTCTGTTAAAATCCTTCCTGGATCCAGATCTTCTATACGTGGGAGCTGCAGGACTAATCCCAACAGGTATTATTTCCACCAGATCATCCACAGACTTTTTATATTTAAAGCAACTAATGTTAGGTTTGATGCTCATGGATATCACACTATAAGTGGGGGTAAAAGTTGTACTTTCTTTTCCCCCATATTAAAAAAGATGGGATTTGTCAACTTTTGCATAATGTCTGGGGAACATCCTTTGTCAAATTCAAGCCAAAATTCTGCCTGCATGCAAGGCTTACAAACAACCATGAATTTTCTTAATACCTTACTCAAAAGTTGCAGCAAAAGATCAATACCACATTACCGCAACTGATCTGAAAATAGTGAGAATGGAACTGGAACTGAGAAATTTACAACAACTGGTTTCTCAACATTGAACCAATGGCCAACTTCATCTAAGTATTAAGATTGGGTCTAAGACAAGTTTACTTTTTACAAAGTGTTGATTGCATTTATAACTGGTCCAAAGAATACATAATTCAGCATGATAGATATTAAAAACATTATGAATATGAAGTTGTGATAGACTGGCCCTCTTTGATTTTGGATCACTAAAAAAATGTTCCAATATTGGAGAGTTGGAATTGAGGATAGACCCTTACCATGAATTTTAAAAAGGGATTTTTTGGCTTCTTGCAAGAAATCTGAAAGTGTCACATTCCCATTACATTTCTCTGAACAGCTGCCACAAGGACAATTTCATTGTAATTTCTTCAACTCCTCAAATGCCTCAGTCACAATTTTTTAATGTGCTCCAAGTGGACATTGGGGTAAACAGTTTTTTATCTCTATCCATCCAAAAGTGCTAACAATCACATCCGAATCAATGATGGGTCATTTGGAGTGATCAATTTTCATTTGCAGGATTATTCTGATACCATTATTTGAGATCCACCAACAACTTTGCAAATTGTTTGCACAATTGCCTATGAAAGAGTGCATTTTTCAAAAACCTGTTGCAGGGTGTGATATTAATGATTAGCATCATGGTCCTGAGGCTTTTTTTATGATGGGGATTGAGTGGTTCCAGGGCTGCTCTG
>JALLOT010016974.1:0-11658 GCA_036939595.1 Thalassiosira livingstoniorum
GCGACTTGTTGTTGGTTAATATTTTTAAAAACAATACACAACAACCATTTCAACAACACAATGACCATGGTTTAAGTCAATCAATAAATCCATCTCTTAGAACTCTACATTAATGTTCTTTATCTTTGAATAGAATATGTAACACCTTACAGACTCTTTATGAATATAACCAACCAAAGAAGAAGGCAGCATAGAAAAGTCCCACAGACTGTGTATCCAAAATTCGTTTTTTTTGAAGTTTAAACCTCAAAAAAAAACGATTTTGATTCTGGGTAACCACTGCTCAAACAAAGGTATTGGTGAGTAGTATTATATTTTGCTCTCAGTGTTTGTCTCCTCATAAAACAAAAGTTTGGAAACACAGCAAGTGATCAAAATTTTTCTTGAACCTTTCAGAAAAAAGGTAAGAATGACAATCTAAAATCGTTTTTGAGAGAGAGAATGAATATTATTTTTGTGGGAGGAAGTGAATGAAATAATTGGTATGGGTGACAATAGTGTTGGCATTGACGACGGTGGCAACGGCGGCGTCGGCATTGGCATCGGCGGCGTCGGCGTCGGCGGCGCCGTTTGAAATCGTTTTTGAGAGAGAGAATGAATATTATTTTGTGTGGGGAAGTGAATGAAATAATTGGCATGGGTGACAATGGTGTTGGCATTGACAACGGCAGCGGCGGCGACGGTGGCGGCGGTGGCGGCGGCGCTGTTTGAAACCGTTTTTAAGAGAGAGAGTGAATATTATTTTGTGGGGGGAAGTGAATGAAATAATTGGTATGGGTGACAATGGTGTTGGCATTGACGATGGCGGCGGCGGCGGCAGCGCCGTTTGAAATCGTTTTTGAGAGAGAGAATGAATGTTATTTTTGTGGGGGGAACTGAATGAAATAATTGGCATGGGTGACAATGGTGTTGGCTTTGACGACGACGGTGGCGGCGGCGGCCGCGGTGTTGGTGGCGCTGTTTGAAACCGTTTTTGAGAGAGAGAGTGAATATTATTTTGTGTGGAGAAGTGGTCGAAATAATTGGCATGGGTGACAATGGTGTTGACATTGACGACAGCGGCGACGGCGGCGGCGGCGTTGGCGGCGATGTTTGAAATCGTTTTTGAGAGAGAGAGTGAATATTATTTTGTGGGGGGGAGTGGTTGAAATAATTGGTATGGGTGACAATGGTGTTGGCATTGACGGCGGCGGCGGCGGCAGCGGCGGCGGCGACACCGTTTGAAATCGTTTTTGAGAGAGAGAGTGAATATTATTTTGTGGGGGAGAGTCACGAACCACATTGTTTTTAATTATCCAATCAAACACAGATGAAATACCATATGAGGTCGTTGACGCGCTTGGCAGAGGAAGCAACGTTGTCCGAACTAGAAGAATGTACAGGCAAAGCAAGTTACTTAAACGAGAAACCCGTCCGTGGATATCTTTTTACAAGCTCCTTGTCTCAAATTGCTTGGCCTGCTATGTGTACTCGGTCATGGACGAAATTGAGGAAATGCCAAGATTGGATGAAGCGCAACGGCATGATTCCAGTAGTGAAAGAAAATGGGGAAGTGAAGAACTACAAATATCCTGACCAATACTGTCTGTCGCGTTTTCAATATCCGTATAACAAAATTCCTGAGCTTGTCTTTGATGATTATCAAATCGCCAATGCACGAAAGAAGTTGATGGGTTTTGCTGCACAGAATGTGTCTTCAAACATAGTTGATGACGTTTTTGTCGTGGATATAACTGCTGAGGAGATAATTCAAATGTCAAATTCTGCAGACGAGTTATTTCCAGAAGCAGTAACAGCAATAGCCTCGGATTCAGGTACAACAAACGTAAGTGACAACGATGATGAGAGTGTTGATTCTAGCAATAACTCCATATATTGGCCTCGCGAAACTCTTTTTCCTTATTCGTCGTCGGATGAAGAGTCAGATAATGGAAACGATTCTGATTAAGTTTTATGTTTCATACAATGAATGATGGTGCACTGCAAATGATGTGAAATTCCTTTTTCGATTTCTTTAGACATTAGTTATGCAGACGAAATTAAGTTTTAAAAGTCTATGTTATCCAAACTTAACTCATAATTTTTAGTTTGAATCAAAGACAAATCAAATTTGAGAGATCTACAATAAGAAAAAAACTTGGTAAAGTAATATGAAGTTGTACTATGTGTCTGAGTGCAAAAAAACGTTTTGGCCTCACGATGGGCCAGGCTGCGTCTTTTCAGGCTTTTCTGCGCCTGCAGAAGCTTCCTCAACTGCGTTGAGGAAGCTTCTGCTTGTTTGTACTTCTATGTGTTTGATGGTGTTATAAGGTGTTTTTGAGTTGTGATGTTTGCCAGTAATTGGAAAAATTTATGCTGAATTTATTGCAAAAATGTTCAACGTCTAACATTTTGATATTTTCATACAGAACCATGGATTATTCCAAAAATAAAAAAAATACAGCTGCCTCTTTTCTTCCAGAAAATTTGAAGCCATATGGCACTGACATTTTTTTTACAGGTATTCCGCCCGATAAGGTTCCAATTCCAAGACAGTACCTAGATTTGCTCAGCAATGTTGAATCAGAAGTCATGTCAGTCGATGACTTGATTCGTCAAATTCATCCATCTACTACATCACTTGGCTCTGGATTGGCTAATTCCATTATGTTTGCTTGTTATATGATACGATTCCAACAACGTAAAATGACTTTTGATGAATTCACTACAAAACAACAAAACGGATACTTCAATGAGAGTTTGCCATTACATCCGCATTTTGGCTCTGTCAACATCACATCAGAAGAGTTGGCAAAAATTCAGTACGCCATGTCCCTCAAGCGTAAAGCTCAAGCCACAAGACGTATGATGGAGGAGCAAAAGAATGATGAACAAGACTATCTTCTCTCTCTTTCTTTCCTCAATCAGACTTCCTCTTCCCATTCTTCACCTGTTCTTCCACCCGACCCAAGTGCAATGTTTACTCAAGACAAGACATCAAAGGATTTGCCAAAAATCATGAAGATATTCGATGTCAATACATCATACGCTTTTGACAGTGACAACTCTACAAAGGATTCAGTCCTTCACCAAAAAAATCCCTTTGTGACTAATTCAACGCTTCAACCAAAGAGTATTCCCAAAACATCTGTAACTACATTGAATGAAGTTCCATCACCTCATCCGTTGCAACCTAGTACATCAAATACTTTTCCATCACCTGCCGATTCTAACACCCTTCATGAATCTCTATTTGTGCAAAATTGGGTTGATTTGGGATCAACATATGACAAAAGTGTTCTGAATTTTCCACAAATGTACCCCGAAGGAGATGTAACAGTTAAAATTGATCGGCCAAGTGATTCAAATAGTAAACATCCAAGAATTGGCTGGACAAAATTCACCAGCAACAAAAAGAGCAAATGTCAGGGAGTCTTTATTTGCCCAAAATTCAAGGAAGGGTGTCATTTCAGAGAGAGACCAAGAGCACCAAGAAGAGATCCAAAGAATAAAATTCTTTCACGCCCACCAAAAACATCATGTCATATCCATCCTGATCTCGAACTCATTCGACTGAATTGCAACTGTTGGTGGACTATTGAAACTTTTTCTGATCATTGGTTGTTAAACCATCATGGTTCTCATGACCATCCTGCACCACAGCCATGCGGAGCTTCCATCAGTGCATTGAAAGATTTGCAAAACATGTTTCAGCAAAATCCAACTATCACTCCATCTGAATTAGAGGTTGGGATTTCAGGCAATGTGCAGTTTGATCCAATTTATGAATCAGATGTTAAGTTCAATGACATTGGTTATCTCAGCTACATCAAGAAAACTATTCTGAAGTCATTTAATAAGAAGACAACAGGATCATCATTTGGACCAGAGGGGTTGGATGCAGCATTTGAATATTTCAGGCAAATGAAAGATGAGGACCTCCACATTATTAATTCATCGTTGGCTCCAGATCAATACATCATTATTGCATCTGATGAAATGCAACAGCTACTAAATGATGCTCCAAATCCTTTTCAAACAGACACAATAGAGGGTTTTGTCGAATCAGTGTATTTCAAAGCAGAAATGAATGTCACCATTACTTCAACTTGGTGTCCTATTCGAGATTCACAGATTCCAGTATTGGTGTCAATTCTATTCAACAAAAGTAAAGATTCCTACAATCTCCATTGGAAACATTTCTTCACTATATACGGTGTTGGGTATGATGATTTGGAATCATTTTATAATGATTTTCCAGGAAATACTAGTGATTTCTCTGATGCCATAAAGAAAGGTTTCTTTCATGCTTTGGATGAATACACCAAAAACACCTTTGGTTGTGTATTGACTGAATCACAGAAAATGACCATCTACACATTCTGTTTAGTTCATTTCAAAAGGAATCTTACAAGGGCTGGAAATATTTCAAGAGCAGTTCATCCAGAAAAACGAGATGAATTTAAAACAAGAGCACTCAAGCTGCTTGAGCAAAAATCTTTTTTTGATTTTGAACAGGAATTTAAAGTTCTATTTCAAGACTTCCCTCTGCTCAAGAGTTGGTTCTTGTGGTATTTGCAAAAGGACGTTGCTGTATTGTTGTTTCCAGCATGCAAGAACATGACACCTTCACAGCAAAAACGTTTCCAAAAGATGAAGAAAGATACCAATGCTCAGGAAGGACTTGGTGGTTTTTTACAGTCTTTGTCAAAATACAAGAAGCAAGGTCTTTATCATGTCCTTCAGACTATTCAATTGTCCATTGCATTATGGGACCGACAGCTAAAACTACGCAAGCAGGGCATCAGAACAAACTACAAACGGGCATCAAAGAATGAAAAGAAAAGGGGGAGAGAATCATCATCATCTTATAAAGCTCCTGATAGTGCAAAGAAAATGTTTCGAAAGCATCAGAAAACTGTACAAACAATGAGCGCAGACACTTTTACTTCATTGTATCCAGTCCAAATTTGTAATGCAAGGAATTGTTGTTTTGCAAATGCACTTGTTCAAAACATTGTTTCATCTGATTGCTTCAGAGACGTCATCCTAATACATCCAGATTGCAACATGAATGATAGCGAAGATCATGTCACTCAGCCTTATTCACTGTTGCAGACCATGATCAAGAGGATGGAAAGGACATTGTTGGAAGATGTTCACACTTCAATCATTCATCCAACTGAAATTATCAATATTCTTGAACTTTATGCTGAAACTTCTCAAAACTTTGCTGTTGGGAATCAAATCTGCCCAATGGAGTTATTGCATTTCATCCTAGGTGGAATGAGGGCTGATGAATATGGCAAAAATCATCCGGTAATTGATGAATTGTGCACAATGGGTAATTTGAAAGCTGACTATTGGTGTAAACAATGTGGAAGTGAATTTGATATTATTGGCTCTGCAACCATGAATGATGAATTTCACATTCCATTGTTTCATCCTCATCCAAATGCATCTCTTGAGGATTGTTTGACTGAATTTTACGGACAACATTCACTTGAGGGTGTTCCAGCATCTTATCAGTGTGATTGTGATCATCCAGAACCCATGTGGAACATATCTTCAAATGGAATTTCCCAGTTGGACAACAAAGAAAAGCAACTGATTATTCTTCTTTCTCCCTTTACGTACCTTGACACTAAACACCAAATTGGAAAAAAATATCTCCCACCAGGTGAAAGGGCAACACCAATCCTTTCATTTGACATGTCGCCTTTTGTTTCAAATTGGAATAAAAAGAATTCTCTAACTGCACATCTAACAGGGTACATTTCAAGAAAAAATGTCGGTGTTTTTGATGATGATTCACAAATGTCATCAATGGGTCATTACATATCTGTCACCAAATCTAGATTCTCCAATGACTTTATTAGAAGTGATGATCTGCATCCAGACAATCCAATCAACCTTGGACCAACTCCAAATGAGAAATGGGATTCACCTCATATCCTATTCTACACAATAAAATCAGAAAAATTACACCCCTGGAGTATGAAAACATCAATTTTATCAGATACTAAATCAGCAACCAATGAATCAAATGAGAGAAAAAAATCATCATCATCAAATAAGTCTGAAATGAAACAAACGACAATGCATCAATTTCGACGTAGGAAAAAAGCTTCAACCAAATCCATCGACAAATCACAGTCACCGATTGACTTCACTAAATCATCATCTCCATCTTCAAAACAACATCAACAAGATGATAGTCTAGTATCCCCTCCTTTCGATCCACCGAAACAGTCAAATTATTCATCTGGTAAACCAATTTCAGTGCATCTGTCAAACCATCAGTCAAAACCTCCCAGTGTTCCATATCAGTCAAAACTTCCCTTCTATCCCTTGCTTACTGATAGTGACATTAATGATGCAAATGAAATAAGAAACAAGCTCTCCATACCTTTCAGTAAGCAAAGGGATGACATCTTTATCCGTTTATCAAGTCATGAAAAATTTGTTGCTGGAAGAATCTTCAAAATAATAGATAATGGTGGAGGAATGCTTGATTTTAGCTGTGAACTTCTAGAGGATGATTATGAAGAAAGGAAAATTTATGACGAAAAAGGATTGGTCATGTCAAAAGGATACCTTACTCCTCCTACGATATCTTATTCATCATTCCTTTGTCTTGCAGATGGAAAATTTGTAAATGATGAAATCATCAATTATTTTGCAAATATGTTCAACAAGAATCAAATTCTCAAAGCATTGAAGCTCAACAAAAGAACGGACAAAAGCAAGTTTTATCATCCAACTCATATGTTTACATCAAATTTTCTACAGCAACTTTGTTTTGATAATACTGAAACTGGTCAATCAAAGAAAAAGGCTTTCAATTTTCATGATGTTGCTTCATTCCTTCAATGTCATCGAGTCCAAATCAATAATGAAAAATCAGGATGTATCCAAGGAGCCATGAACATCTTCAGCTGTCATTACTTGATATTTCCTTTTAATGAAAATGAATTCCATTGGATCTTCTTTCGGGTAAATCCTTCAACATTGCATCAAGAACTGTATGATAGTATGCATTTGTCTGTCAATCCAACAAGAAAGCATGTTTCTGAGTGTATCTACCGCTTTTGTCTTCAGGAGCACACTCGAAGGTACGGGGAACCACATAAAAGATCATCAAAGAAATGGACTAGTGACTTGCTAGTATCTGATCCTTACATTCTTGGAAATGGGTCACAAGGTCGAACCGTAGACTGTGCATTACATACATGTGTTGTTCCTGTTCTTCTTTCTTCTGGGCAAAAAATATCAGTTTTTGGAGAGACAGAATCGGAAATATCTTTGTCTGGTACTGAAATGAGACAAAGAATGGCCTTATCCATCATCAGAAAAAAATTCTACTTTGAAACAATTGATACAACCAAAAATGCAATTGATCTTGTTTCATCGGATGAGGACATCAAGGAATCAAATACGGAAGGATCTCAGGGTAATAAGTCATCAAATGATGTGGAAGTTTGTACAAATTCAAATAATCAGATGAAAGAAAGAGGGGATAAAAAGCAAAATGATTTGAAAACAGAATTGCTTGTTGATGAACACCATGATGATTCAGAACTCACAAAAAATGAACATGCGGAGGAAAATATCAGTCATAAACTGAATGAATTGAGAAACAGCATCAAAGGTAAAACCAAGGTTACTGGATCTAGAAAACAGAAAAAAGAAACAAAGAAAAAGACACCAAAAAAGGGATCACATTCATATCCATTGAGAAAGAAAACAAAAATTGAAGTTTCTCAAAAAAAATAAAAAATATAGGGTTATGTTATTTGTTTTCAATAATATGATTGTTGAGCACACAAAAATTGTACAAAAAATATTATAATGGAATTTGATGTATAATACTAAGAATCTAAAACTGATAAAGCATCAATTAATTTTTGATATATTTCATTCATTTGTGAGAAAGCTTACACAGTTACAGAAACATTGAGAATGTGGTAAATTAGTGGTAATATTTTTTTAGCACAAAATGGTACAATATTACTTGATTATTAAAAATTATTTATTAGTCTTCACAATTTGTTATATTTGTAATTAAATTTCAAAAATAGAGAATAAATACAAACAATGTAGTACTACATTGTGAATTTTAAAAAATTATGTAGATTTGATTAGAATTTGGTAGAGTTGTGCAAATTTTTGAAATTCATGTAGATTTGTGTATAATCTGGTGTGGATGTGCAATTTTTCAAAAATCATGTAGAACTGTGTACAATCTAGTATTGTTGTACAAAATTCTAAAAATTATGTGGAATTGTGTACAATCTGGTACTGTTGCACATTATTGGCAAATGCGCAACATAGTGTAAAAACCATACCAATTTTTTTGTTGCGCATTTCCGTTGCGCATTTCACCATGGCCGCTTTTATCAAATGCATGCACAATATTGGATGTGAAAATGAAGTTAGAAATTTTTGGAGTGTTTGCAGGGATGATTGTCTTTTTAATCTTGATGATAACTTTTCCCTTTTTGTCATTCAATTGTAGTTTTGCACCATCATTTTGCAATTTGATGCTTGTGTAATTTTTGTTTCTTGCTCCATCAACCACCCCACCTCTGTCTTTCTACCATTTAACAGGAATTTCAGAAATGGGTGGGACCATCTGGACTCTGGAGTTATTTGGATGGCAGTGGATGGAGTACCACAATACCTTGGCAACACCAAGTGTCCCAAATAGAGTAGGCAACTGAGATTTGCTTGATCAAATAGACTGGTGCATAAGTGCAAGGATCAACAGTCTTGTCACATAATTTGGTTGGAAGTAGTTCTAAATGATCCCATTCTAATGAAACAAGCAAGATCTACTTCTTGCAATCATCCAACTAAATTTTAGCTCTGGCTCTGACTTTGAGAGTGCTATTGCCATTGACATCATTGGCCAAGGCATTGCCATGCTCCCTGTATCTCCAAATATTTTGTTCTTCTACTAAAATTACAATATCACTGGGGGATGTATTCATTGAATCTGTACAAGAGATTCATTTTTACTCCATTTTTCAATAGACTATTTTGTAGGAGTCTAATAGGATTCAACAGAAATTTCGATTCATTCCAGTGCCATCATCACAGAGGTAGCAACTATCTGGTTCCCTAGAACAAAAATTTTTCAATTCAATTCACCACTTATGTTATTAAATGGGGTTGTAATCAGTCAGCAATTTTATGTAGTGTGGAATATTTTTTACACAAGTGTCTAAGTATGTAATAGTGGTATGGTATATCATGGGCCACATGGTTTTTATCATTGAATAGAAATTTTAAAAGCTCACTAGACAATTCAAAGTTTCTTGGAGGAAGTACAATACATTTACATACCTCCAATTTA
Source organism: Thalassiosira livingstoniorum (assembly GCA_036939595.1). Classification (NCBI taxonomy): domain Eukaryota; phylum Bacillariophyta; class Thalassiosirophyceae; order Thalassiosirales; family Thalassiosiraceae; genus Thalassiosira; species Thalassiosira livingstoniorum. The sequence continues at coordinate 9,338 of JALLOT010016974.1, forward strand.
ACAAAGACTAGACTAAAAATAATAATATTCATATTTTGACAGAATTATGATTTTTGAACAAGCTACAATTTTTCTGAAAATGTTTTGAGAGAATGCCTTTGTTATGATCTACAGTGCTCATAGAATATTTATTTCTTATTCTCAAAATATTTATAATCAATAGTGTACAGTTACCATTTCTAATCCTTCTGGAAAGATCCTTCTTGAAGGATTATTTTTGGTGGCTGCTGGATCCTGTGTGCACCTAGTACAACTCCAACTGCCAAGCCCATGTTTCAAATTTTTAAGTTGAAATTTTAAAAATACAATGCATCAATCTATAATTAAAAGGAATACAAATTCAATGATATGATGACATATTATTCTATGTAAAAGTATTTTGCAAGATACAAGTCAAATGACATATGACAGTTCATTAACATACATTGCCAACATCCTCAAGTAATCAATCACACCATGGGATTTCCAACATGACTCAGCAACAACACCCGCTAACTAAACATCTTTTCTGAACTAAGTTAGGAGCTTCAGTACTGTACCATGCTTCTCAATTAGATGTTGGATGGTTGGTCCAGCATGTTTTTCAAATTTTCATGTCGCTGATGAGACAAGGATTGGGTCAAATTTACTGCCAATAATTTACAATCACCAGTAAACTATCCTTTACATCCCAGTTTTTACTACATCACAGTTGTGTGGACTGAAGTCATTGATTGGATTGATGCCCATGATAGAATACGAATTTCTGGGATGAAACTCTTGATATTGTCAACTGTCACATTGAATACTTTTTGAGCTCAAAAAATAGCAAGGAGCGTGTTTTTGGATCAGGTACACCTGATAAAGGATGATGCCAGAATACCTGTAGAGTCAATGACAATCATTTTCTGACTGATCATCAGCTGGGCACATTGGATGTGACATTACTGGAGTCATTTGGAGTGGGTTCAATGTTTCATTATGATTATTTCAATACAATATTGATTTTGAGTTGAATGTGTCCTTTGAAGTGTCATGTCCCTGATCCAAGACTTTTGTGTTAACATACATTCCTTGAAATGAAATATATACAAATGTTACTCTAATTTTTGATGTGTAGATTTTTATTATTTTGTATTTTCAATAAAAAAACATACCAAAGATTGATTGTAAACCATAGAAAGGGTCAATAATGTTGTACTTTCAAATAAAAATCAGAGCATTTTTCTAGCTTATTTGTAAAGTAAAGTTCAAAACACCTCACAACTTTAAGCCATCAATCAAGTTAAATAAACATTGTATTGATGCACAAAACTAGAAAGTAAAGTTACTTTATATTTTGAAAAAATAAAGTTTATAAAGTAAGGAGACTTTGTTTATCCAGATTAGGCATAGTTACTTTAATTTCTGATCATTCAAAGATAATGAATCAGCTAACATTCATACTTATCTAATCTTATTATTTTTTCAGAGCATGAGAATTGAGAAAAATTTTATGCAACAACAACAAGCACACATATATTTAAATACACAATACTCCCCACAAATACATTATCCTATCCCACTTGCTTATAACAAAGATATCAGTCCTCAACTAGCATTGAAACTGGTGTCCTGTTACTCCTTATGTTTACCTTACTTTTAGCAGTGTTTTTGTAGTTCTTGACTCCAATGCTGGATCACATTGATTGTGAAATCTTAGCAGGTTGGTTGAAAAAAATTCCACTCCAGTTTTTTGCAACAATAGAAATGTGATGTCTAACAAGAACAAAAAATAAGAAATCTTTCCTATGATTTCAAAAGTAAAACAGCAATTCGACCTTACTATCAATGATTAATTTTTGTTGCAATGTCTCTTTTGGATGTTAGCTTCCCATAAATCAAATTTTCTATCACTATTAGTAAAGTTAAATTACAAAGCAGCCTTTGCCATAGGAATGTTGGAAATTCTTGCTCTTTGCATCAAATAAATTTTTGAGATCCCAATACATACATTTTGAACCTTTTCCAAATATTGATTAGAAGTAAACTTTGACACATGAGCATGTTTGTAACTGCCATTGTCATCTTTATTGACCTTATTATTGTAATTCTTTCTAATCACATTGTTCTCATTTTACCTGCAACAATGTCAAGTGCTAAAAAGCCATAATTTTAACAGTCACAAATATTTGTCTTGTCCATATAAATTGTTTTTCTTTCAATAAAGTGCTAGGCAACAACAACACAAAGAAATGAAAGTTTAGTTCACAAGCAATGACAAAATTACAAAAATTCATACCATACAGAAATTAACCCGTTTCTGTCAACAGTGTACAGATCTGTACACCTTTCATGAACAG